>JARFIW010000090.1:7812500-8060006 GCA_036346225.1 Platerodrilus igneus
TAGTATGCCCAAGGTCCCGGATTCGAATCCCGACATGGTCCGCTTGAAAAATGTTAGGTGCGCATTTTTCACAAAAATATATCCTCGTTCGGATGAGAGGCAAAATGGACGTAACGTGTGTGGTTATTGTCACGCACGTTAAAGATCCCCACCTTGCTTGGAACAGCAAGGGTTCGGCAAAATTCAAAATCCTCCAAGTAAAGAAAAACTCGTTTTTTGGCCAATGTAGTAACTTCCGGTGGAACATTGGAAAATTTAATGGGATATATCGCCATATGCTTGTTTAACATTGTACGGATTAAACGAATAATAATTTTCAAAGACGTTTTCGATCAAATAATAATGCAACGTTTTGTGTCATTTGGAGCGTTGATGGGGCGTTTGTAAATACCCCTTAGGTAACCAAGACACGAAATTTTAATGAATTCACTGGAGTAATTACAAACGAGACAGACGGTTGAGCGGATAATCAAAAAGGGTATGTTTTTGAAGCGTGATTAAAGGGGCCAAGTCGTTAGGTTACTGCTTACGGGGGGTGAGAGGCCTCAATCTGAACCAAGATAGTAACTACTTCTTTGTAGGATAGAATTCTCTCATCTATGATACAAAGAAGCAAGGTACTAACCGACTACACACCCGTCTCCCACAAACTACCAAAGTGAAGCACAGAAACAGTATAAAGTGTAAAAAAATCTATTCCTTTGCGGTAACTGATTTTGCACGAGATATTAACTGTATAAGGCATCTCCAAAATTTGTGCCGCAATCACGGTAGAGATGAACAAAGCCATTACGCCTGAAAATAAATTCGCGTAGAGCAGCAAGGAAGACGCCGATCAACTGATCAGAAACTAATTTAAGATGTAGTACCTTGGTAGCCATGCATACAAAGAGAAATATATGTGCTTTTAGCCCTTTAACCCCCGTACTCGCGATATGGTACTAAGGACGGAGTCAACAAAATCAACGCCCGAACTCAAAAGAATTTGGCTTGAACGACTCGGCATGGAGAAAGGATGCCCATATGAAGCAGTGATGCGGTAGGATTAGTCGTCCAACAAGTCGCACGCCGACTTAAAACTCGACGAATAAACGGTTTACTTAAAACAATCCAAAAACGTTGACATACGATAAAATCAGCCACTTGAACACCAGCATGGAATTACCTCATATGAACAAAGTTGATATACAAATACGTAAAGCTACTTCTACTAGGTTATAGAGCGGGGCATTTCCTGTCGGAGGGTAGGGGTGCGTGACCTAGGCGACCACTAACCCGTAAGATTCCCTCTCTAATAGAGGACGACAATTTGCAAAGTCTTTTTTTCTTTTAGAACTGATCCGAAATAGATGGTACCTAACTCAATAGAAAAGTTGTTGAGTAGAATTAATGAGGAGCTTCAAAGCGCTTTGGAGTTCAAAACGTGACAAAGTCACTTGTATTTTACTAGTGGATTTTTGATGTTATGAACAAAAAAGGGGGTGCGACAGCGGTCAAAAAATAGAAGGCGTCGCCGTGGATCAATGTAGTAAGCGTGAGACTGCGGATCCCAAGGTTCTCGGTTCGAATCCCGATACGGCCGACTGCTTGAAAAATGGCAGGTGAGCATTTTTCACAAAAATTACGCCCTCGTTCGGATGAGAGTTAAATGTAGGTCCCGTGTGTGTGTGTTATCACGCACGTTAAAGATCCTTACCTTGCCTGGAACGGCAAGGGTTCGGTAAAATTCTAAATTTCCAAACAACGAAAACTCGTCTTTTGGCCAATGTAGTACCTTTGGGTGGAGCATTGGCAATATAAATGCACGGTTAAAAAATAGAAGGCGGCTCTGTGGCGTGGTTGGTATGTTTGTGACTACTACGCCCCAGGTTCCGGGGTCAAATCCCGACACGGTCCGCTTGAAAAATGTTAGACGAGCATTTTTCACAAAAATACACCCTCGTTCGGATGAGATGTAAAATGGAGGTCCCTTGTGTGAGTGTTCTCACGCACGTTAAAGATCGCTATCTTGCTTGGAACAGCAAGGGTTGGGCAAAATTCCAAATTTTCCGGGTAAAAAAACTCGCTTCCTTCGGGTGGAGCATTGGAAAATCACATATAAGGTCAAAAAATAGAAGGTGGCTGTGTGGCGTAGTTGGTGTGTGTGTGTGACTACTACGCCCAAAGTCCTGGATTCGAATCCTTACATGGTCCGCTTGAAAAATGTTAGGCCCGCATTTTTCACACAAATACAGCTTCGTTCGGATGAGAGGCAAAATGGAGGTAGAGTGTGCGCTTATTATCACGCACGTTACAGATTCCCACCTTGCTTGGAACAGCAAGGGTTCGGTAAAATTCAAAATTCAAAATTTCTTGGCCAATGTAGTACCTTCCAGTGGAACATTGCATTGCAAAAAGGGGATGCGACAGCGGTCAAAAAATAGAACGTTTCTGGATGAAAACTTACGAAGAATTAAAAGGCACAAGGAGTGGACCATAAATGTCCAAGAAGTGATGTATAGCAGGCGATGCCGCCCACCATAGAAAACAATAACACAGGTTGGAGGGAAACAAACCACGTGATCTGACTTTGTCGAAGTTCTCAGTGGAAAGAATATGATGCAAAGAGGGACGAGCAATGATTTCCTAAATATAAAAAACTCGATTGACGACGAATGTCTTCATACGCTGCTGTGGAGAACAAATCCAAGAAAGAAGAATCATTTTTAAAGGTAATATGGTTATCAAAGGTTTTGAGGATAAAGGTTGATAGTTTCGTGGCAATAGCAGCGGCTAACAGTTCGAGTCTAGGGAAAGAGAAGATGCAAAATAGAAAAACTTTGAACAAGCTAAGCGAACCTCAACGGAAGTAGATGTAAGGAAACGAAAATAAACGACAGCACAATAGCTGCGTTTGGAGGCGTCTGCAAAACAATGAACTCACGTACAAAACTGTGAGGGAAGTAACAAAAGTGGTAAAACAAAGCATAGAAGAAACAATGCATATAGACATCTCTCCCAAAACGGAGTAATTCAGGGAGGGAAACGTCCGAGTCTAATTTTAAAGACCACAAACGCAGAATTAGTTTTACCAAAAAAGTTGGAGGAGATAAAAGTCCTATAGGGTCGAAAATACGGGCTAATTTGAAAAGTACGTTACGTTTGGTACAGGTATACTGTGGACGAACTAGACAGCAAAAGGTGTCTGTGGTAGGATTCCATTGATGACCTAGAACTTTCAGAGACTGAGTGTTGGGATCCTGAAAGGAGCGTAGTGGAGCGAATTGCTGCGAAGCGGAAAGATATTTTAGTAATTCCCAACAATAACTAGACCGCTTGTGCAGTCCAAAACCACCAAGTTTTAAAACAGCGCTCAGCGTATTCCGTAAAGCCAAAGTTGACTCCATAGAGTCTCCACCCGAAGCGCTATTATCGATATAGGTATGGTTGTAAAGGCAAGGAATTTCCTTTGTCCTTGGCCGTTTTGCAGAGATGTGCGTATCACAAGAAAAGAGGCACGCTACTCCATGAAGTCCTTAATAGGTTCATCAGGAGCAGAACGCCAAACACTTGGTTCATAATCACACTGATCAGCATTAACAAGGACTTTTCTATACATCTGATAAATACATGCTGTAATAATGCAGGAATAAAGACGAAATTGTAACAGAATTGCGGCAATATCTCGTTGAAGCTTGGTGCCCAAGAAACAAGTGATCATTTAAAGACGATCGGGGTAGAGTTTTAACGGAGGTGTCGAAAATTACAAATAGTTTAGCACTTTTATTTTCTTGTGTTAAAGCACAATGATGCGGGATAAAATAAGAAAGGTTAGAAATAGGCCCACTTTGAACAGGTTGCATTTGTTTGAAATTTAAATAGTCGCGCATAAACGAAACGTATTGTTTATAAATCAAAGGTTGCTCAGTTATACGATTTCCTAAAAAAACAGAGCGCTGTAGAGCGATATCAAGACTACTGGGAAAGGAAGGTTTTGAATTTTTGAATGGTAGAGAGCTGACATGCGATCCTTGATCATTATAGCAGAGAGTGTCAGCGTAATATTTTTCAATTAAAAATTCTACATGTGTGACAGGCTTAGCATCAGGAATTCCTACAACTTCCCATAATTTCGCTACAATATTTTCCAGGATTGAAGAAGACTTGTTTATTTATACAAGAGAAGCTAGTGACTTGAGAATCGGGCGAGGACGGCATGCCTCCCAATAGAATATATCCCTAAAATAATGTTAACAACAATTGTTTGATCACTTGAACCTAGGATACGACCATTTAATTAGACTTTAGAAAAAATATGCGCGCCAAGTACTAAGTAAATAAGTCCAAATTAAGCGAAGAGCCAATCGACTAGTTTGAAATTAGCTGGATGAGCGAAGTTTTTAGAATAAATATTAGCAGTAAGTAAACTTTTATATATTTTGGGAAGTATGACAGCTTCGAAATTAATAATAGGAAAGAAAACTTCTACAGGTTTGAGCTAAACGGTTATAGCGCCATGTATACCCGCGGATTGCAGGAGCCTAAACCAATAAGGGCTAGAGAATGCGGAGTTGCACAAAACCAAAACGCTTCACACTATTTTACGCAATAAAGGAAGACATGCTACCCGTGTAGAGTAAACAACAAAATTTCTTGAAAGAACCAAAGCAGTCAGCGATTTCCACTTGAACGTTGAAGAGTAACACAATTGAAGGTTTGGCAATAGAGTTAAACAAGACAACATCCGACGCTGACGAGCCACTACTGCTAGACGATGTGAACGGTTCCTCAGAAGCAAGAGGTGCGGATGGCTTATAGTGGTCCTGAAGAGGGGAACCAGTGTCAGATGAAACCATAGAAGCATTATTATTTGAATAAGGACCGCTATGCGTACGACCACGTCCCCAATGCTCCACCCGAAGGTACTATATTGCCAAAAAGTAGAGGCAGCAGCAGCAGGTCTCAAACAGCCCTTGTTACTATTAGCAGTAGCGGGCTTATGTGAAATGCGATAAAAGTGCAATAAAGAATGTTGACGTTCATTACATTGGCGGTAGGAAATACTGGATTTATACTTAATCAAAACGTGTGACCTACTAAGAGAGTTGATACAGAGTTTACATTTTTTGACAAAGGTGTAGCGATCTTGTGGAGAAAGTTTAGCGAAATCATTACAGCGATAAAAACTATGGTCTTGATGACAAGTAGCACACTTAATGACATTAGGACCGGTATGTATTAACACAGAAACAGGAGAGCGAGACCTGGTCATGATATAATGAATAACTTTGTTTAAATCGGCTATATGATTGATCGACAAATTGGACAAGGATTCACAAATCTATTCTAAGTAAGCAATTATCTGTGTATAGGTTGGGATATAGATGGGATTCTGATGCAATTCAAAATTGCGAGCCGTATGTATATGAAGACGGTCTAGAATATTGTGCACCCGAATGAAATCCGATTCATCTACAGGTACATCAAATTTTTTTAAGCGCCTGCCAGTTATCGACAAAGGCGTCCACTAACTTTCGTAAGCCTGGCTGATGACCAGAATCAACTTGAGAAATTTAGCAATGTTTTCCCAAATAGCGGATGTTGAATGGGGAATAACACGATATTTTTCTTAGAGCTTATTGTACACAAGAGGGTAATTGGCGTCCGCAAGATCAAAGTTTTTAATGGTAAGTTGGGCGAGACCCTTCAGCACTGATTTAGAGTATGAAAATTTATCCACAGCTGACAGTTCGTTTCTTAGATGACTGAACTATAAAAGCAGCCAATAGAACTTTTAAATGTGCAACCATCCTCTTTAAAAGTAGGGAGTGTAAGTTACGGCAAAAACACTTTCGACTTAAAGGTATCTTGAGGACCAAGTAAACTTGCTCGGGACGAGGCAGGTTTACTCGGACAAAGCTTTAAATAGGGCCCTTTTTTAGAAAAAAAATTTAGTATGGATCCGTTTATGAATCGCGTCCTCTCTTAAAAATTGGTCAACGGTGTCAATTGCCGCTGCGATTGCTCCGATTATGGTATTATGTTAAGCAAAAAAGCTTTTTCGTTACTATCAATCGATTTATATTGAGCGCAAAACAGATCTAATAGGTTGGTGTAATTTTCACATTTGTGTGCAATGTCAAAAACGGTTTGAAGCGAGTTTATGAAATTGTTTAGTAAAAACTGTATATGTTCCGGTTTTTTCACCACACCTATTTATATAAGCGACGGCAAACAGAAGCTATAACGAATTCAAGTCTATCAGGGTCTATACCAAATTTATTAGAAATGAGATGATAATTCTCGCTAATTGAAAACTACCAAACAAAAGCAAACGTTAACCAAGTGCGGTAGACAACTTAAATAAACAAAGATAAATGCAAAACGATAATTGTTAATTACTTGCATCTTATCTATTGATATGAGCAAATAATAGAAAATGAGAAATTGAAATAAACTGAAACTTAATATACGTAATGAATACCAGGCTACAATGGAATAGAAAGCAATAAACTTGTTAAGCAGCGAGTTTATAATTTGCAAATAAAACCGTTGTTGCTGAAGTAGTTTGCAGTTAATTCACCACCTACTTCTACAGGAGCAATGTTTTGTGTGGGTTAAGTTCGATTACCATTGATAGTGGAGAAAATGTACGGGTAAATATGAGCAGAGTATAAAACAGCGGAACCTTCAAACACTTGTAACGAATATATATTCTATAGCACCATTTTTGCAAGAATCGCATCAGTATAATTTTATTCTGTGGTATTTAATTCTCGTATTTGATACTGTTATATCTAAAAGAAACAATTCCATAATGAAACAGGAAATCATGTTCGCTTAAATAACTTAAATGCTTTACCCAGAGATATTTAATAATAATATACTTTCAAGAAACATATTTATAAGGGGTCTAGTCGTTTGTGTTGCCTAACTTGCAGGCAGATTATTCCCTTTCATTCGTTAGAATTAGAATAGCGCGTGCGTGAATACGTTCACGGGGTGATGCGCCACGCAGATAAGCGGTCCCGTACTTGTACGGTACGAATAAGAAAGTCGGCGATTGCTTTTGAGAATGTAGTTGAGATTGCATGGTACAAAACACATGGGTTCTCAGGTTTTGCACAAGTGGGGCCTCAGGATAGGCGTGCCAAGGTAAAGACAGGGGCTGATCGCCTTGGGACACAGCGAAGCTTTTCATTCCTGTGACACCGGCAAGGCACTGGATCACGCCGCTCCTTGAATTGGTTCGTGTCGGTTTTTGTTAAAGGTAAGATCGCATTAATCAAATAATTTATAAAATATCTTTATTCCTTTAGCGCATGATGTAGTAACATAATGATGTAGTAACATAATGATATAGTAAGATAATGATATATTCGAATAAAGAGATTGGAACACTACTCGTTTGTTAAGGCAACTACAGCTGTTGTTGGTATTTTGTTACAACCATTTGATAAGCAGATTTCAGAAGACGTGCGTCGCAGTTTGGTAACTAGGGATGACGACCTCATCAAATACAGGTATCAAACCTTTTTTTGTTATGTTTGTGAGACCTCGAGTGTGCTCACACAAATTGTATTCAGGGATTGCTTGGTTAAGTTAAATTGTGCATAAAGAACAGCGTGGAAGATTATTGTCACGAAATGCTATTATAATAATTTTGTAAGATATGCAGAAATTTACTTGTTAAAAAGATGAGACTTCAAAGTCCATTTCCTGTTTTCTAGAAAATTACTTGTAGATGTCAAATTTTTATAAGCTCATAATACCTGAATTAATTGAAAAGTTGTTTGTCCAATTTAACTGCACGTGATTCAAGTTTTTTTAAGAAATAATTTAAACTCAATGTGAAACATATGTAAGCCAATAATCAGATCTGGGTATTTGGTAGTAAAAACTTGTTATAAAATATTATTAACTTAAGGTCTTGTTATGTCAAGGCAGATGTATAGAGAAACCAATTTTATCATTTCATTTTTGTAAACATATTTAAAGAAAAAAACGAAAAGAGAGAAACTATATTAAATTTTATTTTTGAACTCAAGTTTTTTATTCCATGCACAATTAATTTTTACAAAACTTTTTTTAAAGAAAATAAATCTTTGAATAATGAAAGTATACGAATGCTGAAGTAATTTAAAAAGCACAGATATGCTACCACTGACTTGTTCTAAGAATTCACTTTTGATTTAAATATCTTTGGTGTGGTAATCTTAACATTATCTACCTGTAATTATTAGTCTGTTTTTTTATTAGAAAGCACAAACTGTGTCTTTCTAATAGAGAATTTGTTGTGTATTTTTTCTTTCAGGATCATCGAGATTGGAGAGGTTGTAAGTATGCTCCAGAGGTGTCCAGATACATTAGTTCAGTAAGTCGTAAGTTTTTTATTGTGTTTACATCCCTTGAGTTTCTGTATCTTCTCATAGGAGTAATGAATCTTTAGTGTTATCATCCATACAGATACAGTGGCGCTCAACCCATTTTCTTTTTATTAATTTATTGCAGAGTTTAGACCATCCCCACACCCTTTCTCATTGCTCACCCTTGGGGTAATTCCCAGACTTAGCCGCGAACAATTAAAGCTTCACTTGTATCCAGTGAGTGGAGGCCAAAAAAAAATAAAGATCGCACTGACGCCCAACCAACATAGTCGTGCAGTAAAGAAATTAAAAATCGTTTCACACTTATCAGTAGTAAACTGCAACTTTTAGAAGGGGTGGCTGGACGAAGAACTGTCGACTTTTTGCGAAACGTTTACAGTATCAAAGGTACGACACATCAGCCTATGTAGAACTTCGTATAAATATTGGCACGAGTTATGAAATTGACACATTAGGCTATTTAATAAAATTACAATTAAGACGTGTTAATAAAGTGTGCTTTTTAAATTGTACAATAACTATCATGAAGAACAGACTACGTTTAAATTAATTTTAAGTTCATATTGATTTATGTTATCAAGTATTCCAATAACGCAAAAATAGAATGACCGTAAGAAGAGCATTTTTAATTTTAAGCAACAATTAATTTGAAAGAAAAACTTTAACAAATTTCAGATTTTATTAATTATACTTAAGGATTAACCTAAAGTTAGAAAAGTACATTAAAGTTGCAATCAACGTTTATTTCCGTTTCAAAGAAATATTCACCTATTGTTTTGTATTAAAATAGAGCATACAACTACACAGTGAGAAGCTTTTGCTGCATTTTATCAAGCATTATGAATAATGCTGTATTGTACTAAACAGACTGTTTTAATACAAAGAAAGACTTGTGATTTGTTTACGAGTGCATGCTATCTCACGCGGGAGTTCGATGTGGTACAGTTTCGTTAGATTCTAATACAATGTATTCGTAATATTACGGTCGCCTTTCTAACATGTTTTAACTTATGTTAAGAATCTTATGTATAAAAAGTAAAGGATATTAGTCGTTAGGAAGACAATAGAATACAATTGTTGTTAGTTTTATAAAACAAACTTATTTGCGATCGTGACTTAGTTCAAATTAAACTTAAAAGTTAGTTCAAAGTTAATTGAAAATAAGTTGATAGTAATTAATTAACGTAAAAGTGAAATTGAAGTTCAAGTTACCGTATTCGTCGCTGCTGTACACAAAAACAAACGGAATTGACGCTTATTATTAAAATTTAAATCAACAGTGAAATGTACCTTAAACAATAAATTGATAAGATTTTTGATTTTAAATTTTTAAATATGTTGTAGTAACTGGAAATAAGGGTACCGGAACAAGTGCAAGTATAATAAAAAATATTAAAAAAGAAACCAACATTAAGGGACGAAAAGTTAATTCCCAACACACACAACAGAAAGTTCTAGAAGGTTAAATCAAGGTAAAACCATAGACTATACTATGTTAACGATAGAGGGAAATGGCCTACAAACCACCTCGTATGCTATAATTAAAATTATATTACACGGATAATTGCAAACGGAACAAGTATTACAAAAAACACACTATCGATATCACATTTGCATATTTGCACAAGAGGCTACGTTTGTCTATGATAGAATGCTTAAACCTTCTTTATCGAAGTTTTTCTACTTTTTTTTCAAGTTAGCTATGATGTTTATAAGTACAAAATTTATAAAAGTTTATAAAAGATTTTGAAAAGGTTTAAAAAAGATTTATAAAAGCTCGTTCTCGAGATAAAATATATTAATCTAAAATCCATTTCATGCGGTGATTACGCTTTCAAAACCTTCAAAAGACAACTCAAAACAGCACTGATTGCGTGACACTTTGAAATATACTCTATTATAAAACACATTTGTTACTTAGGCTGCCACCTGCCTGCTAAATATAAAATCGCTAGTTTATAGGAATTTATTGATATTTACAGCAAATGCGGTAATTTTAACACCAGAGCTATTATCAGATCTTCCTGGTTAACAACTGGCTCTGTAATCAGAAGTTAAGTGTGGTCGCATTTGTTATTTTTCTATGGCTACACGCAATTCGCATTCACATGTCACTTATCAAATTTATCCATTTAAACGAACAACCCTAAGAGCTAGTCATACAATAAGCTCCCCAGCAATATGTGTCTTTCCTTCCGTGACAGTTAGACAGACGTTGAGTGATTACGTATTTACGGGAAATGAAATCTAGTCCTTCGTTTCAAAGTATCGCGATACTCTTTACCAGGTTCTATACATCTTGGTGTGAGAACTTCAAATCTCACCCAATGTTATGAGTTTAAGTGTAATGGAATCCAAGAGAAGCTTTAGAGGAGAGTAATATTTAGTTCACTAATGTTGTATCACACAAGTTTGTTAATAACATTACTTTGTTATTTAGGGTTCAAGCAATCTTGGCAGTTATATGATATTTGTATAATAATTTTAACTTTTTCTTTGAAATTTAATTTTTGAATATTTTTTTAGGAAAATGAGACTCAGATTATTCTCATATCAAATGTTCTATAGATATAATTTAAGATAGTAATAGTAATTGAAGATAGTAAGACAAAAGGTTTATAATGCTATAGCTATTCTAGAACAGCATTTCGTGTTAAATTTCGGTACAATTCAGATACATTATTTCAATATTTTAAGTTCCCAAAAGATTTGTACGATCAGCATCCCAATTCATTCTCCCACACGCTGGAACTCAATTTTTCACAACTCTATCGTACTCACAGACTTCTAATAAAATCAACGGCAATTTCTCTCTAGAAATCAATGAGTGGTTTAGTTCCACGGCAAACTTTTGTAATGTTTTTACGATGTGAAACACTAGATGTAGTTTTACCTTGGCTCTGTATCAAGCTATCCTTCCAGCAATTATTCTTAAAGACCGTTATTGTCTCCACGTTAAAACAATCGAGGGCATTAGGCGCCAGTAAAACGACTTCACCCTTATAGTGAAGGGGACTAAGCTAGGGGTCTATTCCTCGGGTAGAACTTATGAGGAATAGTCGTGGGTTTCACAACAAAAAATTGTTTTGTATACTGACTCTCAAATTAAAAATAGGGGGTGCAAAAGGTGCGCCACCAAGTCCTAAAATTGATAAAGCACGGGTAACCCTAAGGAAGAACTTGGAAATTCTCGGGGGAAAACATCGCTTTTACTGCGAACACGCAGGATCTGAAAAAAACAATGTTATTATAATAAAGAAGGACACAAAAGATACACTCTTGCTATCTTATACAATAAAGAAATAGAGTAGCTATTAATACCTAAAATTTAAACATAAATAACAAAAAGAAATTTAGATATCAAGCTTCTTTAAAGCACTATTTAGTACTTCTTCATTGTATCACAACCAACAACCTTATTCTTTATAAAAAAGGGATATATTCTCTTTTAACTTATTTATTTCTACCTTTAGACGCACTTGTCCAAAATAAAACGGTTGTCCAATTAAATCAAATGATGGTTCTTTAATTAAATTTGCCTTTTGCTGTTGTGAAATTTATACACAAAAATGTACAATAAAAAACGTGGTCTAATCTTTTAGACTCAGATATTTAATCTGGGAATCTAGGAATCAAAATGTCAACAATGAATTAAATATGACCGTAAAGTTTTTAAATACCCAAATTGCACAGATCTGTTTACCTTGGTTTACAAATATTTGTTATATATTCAATGCTAAATTAAATTAGTTTTCATAATTGCTTTATGTATTACTCAACTTGAATAAAATACTTTTCAGGATTAAGTAAAGAAATTGATAATCTTAATTACTTGCAGTAATATCTATTGCAAGCAATAATTTATACTATAATAAAATCCAAACAATAAAAGTTCTTTCGACTTTATTGTAAAACAAACAAAAAGCGCTACCATTTTAGTTTTAAATATTCACCTCGTTGTCAGGTTATTCATAACAGCTGTTGTCAGGTCATGTCCTTAGGCTAACGCTTACCTTAGTAACTGGTTGTACTTTGAAACTTCATTGCAACAAATACCTTGTTAAGACCACATGTGTTAACCTGCGATTCTTGGACAAACAAGTGGCGTCAGCGAACTGCATCTTACAAAAGCGTAAGCTTGAGCTTCTTTTGAACTAATGACGAATTAAATGCATAACGGCGTATTATACTGGACCATTATAGGGAACCATTTCCATAAACTTGCTGTGCAATCCATCAAAGTAATTTGAAACATAAAATAAATCCATAAAACGAGCTATTGAATGTGCCCTATTTTCGTCTCTTCTTTAACTTATCTTAAAGCGAGATTATCTAATGGTAAACTGAGAAATTAAAACGTGATATCTGAACTTATAAATTCGTCACTTTATAAACTTTGAATTAGCGAGATAAATTGGTAAATCTGTGAGTTAGCGAGATTAAAAGTTAAGCTGTGAGGAAGTGAGATTTAAAATTAAGCTGTGACCGCGTTATCAGAAACAAGCAAAAGTCAAGTGCATTCAGCACTTGATTACGCTGCCACGTCTATGGCGACGCGTATATCACTAGCCCGGACCATATTGAGACCCATGGTTCTTCTAACTGCAGCGAATGGTCGAGCCAGACTGATCCTTCCGGCGACGGAATGCGCACAAGGCACAAAAATCGTCTGACATTGGAAATGCAGTTCAAATGACCAACGTTTACGAATAGAGCCTATATTATTATTATTATTATTAATTAGTATATGTCTCGTGATTGGGCTATACTGTATTGATTTGAACATCTATTAACATCGTGAAATTAATTGTTTATTTGAATAAACAATGCAGGGTATTTTATAATTAAAATTATACGCTTTTATTAGCGTCAAAAAAAATTGACGTACCGAAACAGACTGAATATTCATGCTATTTATTGAAGTTCCATAAACCTTGATTTCAAACTGACATTGGCGATTTGCGGATGTTTAATTTTTGGCTCTATAACTTTCTGAGTGTTAAATATTTTACACGTAATCTAGCTTGTTCACTTCATGCAATTATATATTGCTGCTTCCGATTTAGCGTGTGATGTTGATCTCATTAAATAGACACAGATCACGCCGAAAATAAAAGATACAAACAGGGTTGTAGGAAGAAAGAATCAGTGTTTTCCAATGTCGTTTTAAATGACAAAATACATTGTTTTTATCGCTGCCAAGTTAGCCGCTAATGCTACCAACTTTGCATTTCTAAATAGAACACCCTGTATATAATTAAACTTTTGCGTAGCGAATATTTTTAACTTTATAAAAGTATAAGCAGTGTGTATGCCTAAAAGAAAAATAACTAAGTTATTTTACACTGATTTTTTTACTTGTTTGAAAATAAATCTATTTATCCACGAAAACAATTGACGGCAAAACCAATATGATTTTAATCAAGTAAGTGTCACTTCTGTGTTTGGTAGAATTTGGTGTGCTATTATTCCGTTTTAACAATTTTTTTTGTTAAAATGAAAAAATTTGCTAATAGGAACAAATTAGGGATCTACTGGAATGAGAACACAAAAAACTGAAAAAAATTCGCCAATGCCATTTATTTACAAGGTTAGGTCGATCCTCAATTTTTAATAAGTTTTGGGCCCATATGGAAAACAACAGATCCTTTGTTATTTTCCAATTTAATTCAATTACAAGGCTGTGTTCAACATTTCGTACTCACAATCTTGCAGAAAACAATCCAACTGTTAAGAAACGTGGTTTATAAGGTCATAAATAACCACTTAATTTCCAAAAGCCCGTGTAAACACCTTATTGTACAAGATATACTCCGTGGTTTCCTACTTGTTTCATACACACGGTACGTGGGTTTTAAAAATTTTGTTCTGGTAAGACATCCCGTTTGAACTGTCCTGGCAAACAATTTTCTAAATCCACTTACTTCCACATCTTCGAAGTAATTTGTCCAATTCTGTCCAAAAACTTTCAGTTCCTTAATTGATGTTTATTAAAGCGCAAACTATCTGTAGGGTTTACAACTACGATAATAAGGCAGACAGACAATAGGCCGTAGGAGTGAAAGCCATTTGCAAAACCTCTAGTGAACCAACATGGAGCAGATCCATCTCGTACCATATTAGTCTGTAGATGACGCCTTTTGATAATCCAGCTGGAATCTGTGCCTAACCAGCCTAAAGGCAGCCGCTAACAACTAGTGGTTGAGAGTGACTTTTGCTGGACCCCAGAAGAGTCTATTAATTGTTTTTGCAACACCCTTTTCCACTATTGGTATGTTTCAAAAAGTGAACACTGCCCAAAGGAGGCACTAATAGGTCTCGCTGGAGCATACAGGACCGTATCACACGACGCCCTCTATCTGATATTAAGAGTCTTCCCTCTTGATCTGTATATCAGGAAGGAGCAGCGACATTCTGGTTAAAAAACAACAAACCAGAAATAGTCCGGGACATCCTAAAACCAACATCAGAGATCCGGATAAAA
Source organism: Platerodrilus igneus (assembly GCA_036346225.1). Classification (NCBI taxonomy): domain Eukaryota; kingdom Metazoa; phylum Arthropoda; class Insecta; order Coleoptera; family Lycidae; genus Platerodrilus; species Platerodrilus igneus. Next base: position 7,827,351 of record JARFIW010000090.1, read on the forward strand.
AGGACATTCAGAATACAATACTAACCGAGTGGCAAAATAGATGGAACCAATGTACAAATAGGAGGAGAGTATACACACTAGTCCCAAACATCCGGGGCAGGCTAAACTGTCACCATACTCTAACAAATTTAAGATTTGGGCAAGCCCCCCCCCATTGCAGTTATTGAATTGACATTGAAATGCACGTCTACCCTTTCCATTATATTACATCAAATTTAAGTTTTTACACAAAAAAGAATATTTTATTAAATTCGGTAGTCCAAAACAATTTGGAAGAGATTTTGAATAATGTGGAGCACGATAATATTTTAAATTTTGTTTCTTGACCATCACGAAATTTTTATAGAAACCTGACGATCCACAAAATATTACTTGGAATATCGCTTGCAATAGGCACCTCGATTCAAATAATTTGATTTATATCTCAGAAGGCAAACTAAGTATAATAAAACATTCATTTTGTTAAGTTGTAATAGCATTCTGCTATCATACGGAATTCTGTCGAGGGTTTGACAACTACAATAACAACAATTTATTTATTATCAAATGTCAACCAAGCAAGTAATAATTTTGCCGCAAAATGGTCACTTTTTTCTTTAAATATAAATAGCAATTACCAGATGTTTTGTATGGGTATTGATATGTCACCAAAATGTATTACGGGTTGCAAAGGAATGTCATTGTAGACTCTAGTTTCACTCAAATGTTTAAAATACAACTTGAAAAATGCTTTGATTCGTTGACATTGCAACAGTAACTTTTGTCGTACTGTTGGTGTGTTGTTTGCTAAAAAGTTTGCCATTTGGGTATTTGACAGACAATTCTTGCTATTTTTTGTAAAGCTACCTGGTGTTTTAAAACCATGATCTTTCCATCTTGTACTAAATAGCGGTGGAATGTTAGAATCTTTAATTAATCTGAATGCATCTGTTGGAATTGTATGGAGGTCATCTAGATTTCTTGGAAAGCTAACGATTGTGGTGTTGATACTAGTCTATGTTTTAAAAACGAAGGTCACGCAGACTTGTACTGAATAGCCATTGGCAGGATACTTGATATGGATTACTCTGACTTAAGAAATATTTGATTAAAACAACCCAGTTTTCGTTTGACGTATTGGTAATTAACCTGTATCCAAGTTGCAGATGAAAAAACTTTTGCTTTGTTCTAAGATGTACCAATCTTTTTTTCACCAAATAAAATCGATTAATTTCTTTTGAAGCACTGTTAGTTGGGCGGACGTGAATGGCAAAATGTGCAAGTAGTGCTAGATTTTAGGGGTAACATATTGATTTACGATGGTCTTGCGTCCTATGAAAGAGACTTCAAGTGCTTTGCTTTGCCATATTCTTATTGACGTGTCCACTTTACCTAAAATTGTCTCAAGTGCCATTTCCGTATCCTTTACAATGTTCCCAGTTAGTAAGTTACCCAGCACTTTAATATTTTTGAAGACCATGTAAAGTCTAAGAGGTAGTCAGATTTGCACCTCCATGCGCCTGATTTGGTTTTGTTAATTACCAGTCCTGACTGCTCATAAAATTCGGTGCACACACTATTAAGTTTATTAAAGTCATTATCGGTTGATATAAAAACTGATACATGATCTGCATACGCACTCACCACCAGTTTTCGTTGCGCTTCTGTAGGCATAGGAAAACCAGATAAGGAGTTAACGACATAGGTTAAGGAAAGGCTCAATGGATAATGAGAACAAAACTCCTGAGAGAGGACAACTTTGGCGTACTCCTCTACAAAGCTGGATACCGCTAGTAAGTAGTGAACCTACCCTGATATAAGCCTGTGCATTTGCGTACAGTGTTTTCACGTATCCCGTAAATACTTTACCAAACCCGAATGTTGTCAATACTTCAAATAGATGTTCATGATCTACTAGGTCAAGTGCTGTTTCTTGATCTAAATTCAGTATTGCTAGAGGCAGTCTGCAATCATTGGCATACTAAATGATGTCCCTATGTAGATGAAGTATATCGTACATTGTTCTATTTGGGATATAAAAACATTGGTCCGGGGAAACAAGTTTATGAATTACGATTATAATCCTATTAGACATACATTTAGCTAATAGTTTGTAGTCAACGTTCAAGAGTAATCGGTCGCCAACTTTTCAGTTCTTTAAGGCACGCGTCTTTTTTGGGGATAAGAATAATAATGCCTTTTCTAGTAGAGAGAGGTAGTGCATTTGTTGACAGCGCTTGGTTGAACACTTGCTGCAAGAAAGAATGCAATTCATCTCAAAATTTTATATAAAATTCTGCCGTCAAACCCTCCATTCCCGGAGCTTTGTTTTTGTTCAACATATGCACAGCCTTCGAAAATTTTAATATTTCCCTATCTTCTGCAACTAGGATTGGTAAATTTATATATAGTGGACGGTTAGTATCTATATTTGTCTCCTTCTTGGCGTTATGCGTTTCAAAGTGGGATTTTAATGTGTCACATATTTCAAACCTATTTGTAACGACTGTCCTTTTATTCGTAATTCAGTAATATGAGGCGATTTTGTTAAAAAGTTACGTTGCAGTGTGGGGTTTTCCAATTTAAAGAGATCTGAGTATTCGTGCAGAATTAAAGATTTTGTCGCTTTGTTGCGGTATCAGTTTCTTGTTTCTTCGATTACTTTAAATTCAGTTTCTGTATCACCAACTGCTGCATTGCTTAGTGCCTTTTTAAGCTGATTATGTATTGACATATGTTGTGCTATGTTTGTTTGCCTTTTCTGGTTGCAGAATATGATTGTAATTTCTTTGATAGAAGGTTTTAGTTTTTCCCATTCTAATGTCATATGTTGTACGGAAAATGTTTGTGAAAAATTAGTCAGGAAATCTTTCATGTGTTGTATGTACATTTCATCTTCCAGCAAAAAGTTTGGAAATTTCCAATAGAGGCAACGAGAATTATAGTTCTTAAAGAATGATTTTATTTCTACAGCAAGTGCCAAATGATCGGAAAAGGAGCTGTGTATCTTAGCGGTGACAAGATGTTTTATTGTATTTTCATTGCAGTAGAAACGATCAATCCTTGAAGCGGAACTGCACGTTACAACAGTATATCCTTCACTGTTGGGCATTAATATCCTCCAACAATCATACAACTGAAAGGCTTTAATAATTTCTTGTAGTTTTAGTGCAATAGTTGGTCGACTTTCAGTTACATTAATTCTGTCTACTACTAGTTCTAAGACACAATTAAAATCTTCCCCAAGAAGAATATGAACATCAGTATTGAAGGATATGATGTTAGTTAAATGATTTATTAGAAGATTTAGTATTTCAAAGCATTTATCGTTGTCGTATGTACAGTATATGTTTATAATATTTAGTTTTACTTTACTTACTGTAAGGGATATGCTTTGCATGTATGATTCAATCAGTATTTTATGGTTTGTAATTTCGAAATCGTGACTCTCTTTTACTAAAAATGCCGTTCCTGAGAAGTTTTGACGCGAAGGGTCAGTAATAGTGTGTAGTTGGATATGCATTTTAAAAGTTGTTCGTCATTAATGTTTGTTTCTTGTGACGAAATTAAATTAGGTTGGGTTTTTCTAAAAAATTCTTTAACTGGAAACGTTTAAATTCACTTCTGATACTTTTTGTATTTAGAGTAAAAAATTTTATATGTTGCTGGTCCATGTTGGAAGGGTAAAGTGGTAGTGGTAATCTAGTCGGTACTATCTATACTCTCCAAACTTCCGGCAGCAGGTGATTTCGATAGCGTAGTTTGAGATACGCAAGGCGACACTGTGCAAATGGGAACGTCTATTTCTTCGCCAAGTAAATATTTCTGTATGGATGTAATAAGTCTTTTACATCCTTCTTTAAGAGCTCTTTCTTTGCAAACTTTAGACGTTTGTTTCAATAGTAGTAATAATTCTTTACAATTATCTGTATATCTTTTAGCTACTGATAAAGCATCCGCACTGCCTTTTACTTCCTTCAAAAAATCCACAAAGTGTGTGTAATCTAACGCAAATTCAGCATTCAACCACAGTGCTTCAATGTCTTTGTACGCGTCAATTTCGGTAGATAGATCGATTTTGATTCTTTTACGTGAGTGTTCTCTGACCGGTTCTTTAGTTTTATATTTAGTTCGTAAGCAAGCTTTATTTGCTGCTATTCCGATGTCATCGCTATTAGGTGCTTCCGGAACAGGATCGTTAGCCGGTGTTAATGTCGGGATGGGTGAATCCGTAAATATGTCTTGCTGAATTATTTGTTCAAAATTTTCAGTCGGCTCCGAAATGGAAGTTGGAGGTGGGGGTCTTTTATTGTTGTAGTTATTAGCAAGGTTATCGGCAAACTCGTCTAGGTTATCATGTGTGCAGCTTGCCGAGATATGTCCGAGCTCTTTGCACATAAAGCAACGTAATTGATCGTCTATGATAAAAACATTCGGTAATCTTCATCTTCATATCTTATTGTAGACGTTTCTGGTATATATTCGTTATTATTATTATTATCTGCTATGTACACTTGACGGCGGAAGCTCAATACATGTTTGAACTCAGTTAGTCCTATTCCGGCCCTTATAAAGAAAATAGGTGACAAGAGCTGTAAGTTGTGATCTTTTAAGGCAGCCTCTACAACAGTGTGAGGTATGCATGGTGGTACATTGGACAGTATTATTCGTTTGGACGGACTTATTAATTTTCTAGAAGCTATATAGAAATTATTTACGTTTATTCCTCCATGATTTAGCAAAAAGGACAAGACAATTTCTTTAGTAGATAGGTATATACATACCCTACCTAATGACATTCTTGATGTAAACTGTATATGTTTGGGGTTAATCAATTTTCCGACTACTACTACGTACTCTTTAACTTGAATTCCATCAATAGCTTGAAATACGATTGCCTGCTCTTTCTTGGGAAATATACTAGCTTTAATAGCGTCAGAGAAAAGTGTCGGTTCCTTGGGCGCGCTCAAATTATCTGTAGGTTGTACGTTACTTATTTCACTTACGGTAGAAGCAGTATTATCAATAATGAACCCCCTGAAAGCAGAAGATTCATTTAATACTTCCTTCATTTTGAAATACTAATTTATTAGATGTGTCAAAGATTGGAACAAATAAAACAGGTTGAGCAGATAGCCTAGTTTTTATCACTATCGTGTCTTTGTATTAATACAGCAAGTTGAATTTTATAGCCACATAATTTAAATTATTGTGTGTATGTGTTTTTTTTACAGTTGCAATATCTATATTTTCAACATAAGTTACATTACTAATAAATACATGCACTGCGTTCTCAATACCAATATCTTCCCGCGGAACCGCAATTAAGCATAACTTCACGAGAAGTGGTCCCAAGCAGCATTCTAAGTAGCTTCAACTGACATTGGAACTTTAGCAAGGAGTTGCTACAAAACAAATCCCAATTTTGGCACTTTAATTGATACAATTACTTACACTTAGCAATCCCTTGTAATAGTTTAGTAATTGTTACTGCTTTTGGGAACTACCTGGGCACATTACCTCAAAGTAATTAATTATAGTGTCCGGAACGTAATTATTACTATGTTAATCTATTTTCTAGTTGTTGTAACTTTAAAGTCGTAAAGAATACCCCTGAGGTGTAACAAATCAAGTTGCTGCTACATGTCTGAAACCCTAAAGTGATGGTTAGTTATGGTAGTATTGCAAGGGACATTTACTTCTCTGCAATCTCCAAATATACTTTAAAGTTATTTTCACTATTTGTTTTAAATTAAAATGACCACCAAGTTGTAGTTCTGATGTAAAATAACCATCTAGTAACTTTAACTTCATTGTGTATCTCAGATACATTTTCTCTACTCTAAGTTACAATTCTATATTTGCTCTGTCTGTGCTAGTTATTTGCATTGTTCCTATTGTTGGGCTGTGTATTTATCTTATCATAAATAACATAATGCCAAAGTACAATAAAAGAACGAAAACGACCTTCCGACATACAACTACTTTTTATAGGAAACTAAAACAGGAATTGAACCTGACTAATAACAGCAATGCTAATTTATTAGCATATAAAGTAGTGAAAAGTAACAATATCAAGGAAAAGCTGCCATTAACTCAACCACAATTTGAGGCACCACAAACTCAAATTGCAACTGATGATGTTGTATATATAACTAGTGGAAGCCAGGATGTGCAGGACGTGGATTTAGCAGTTAGCGATGATTTCAAGGAAGATGATGTTCAAGAATGTGATGTATCTGATTACGAAGAAGGAAGCTGTTTTACACAAGTTACATTACTGCAACAAATATCAGAATGGGCATTAGTGCACAGAATAACACATTCTTCACTAAACGATTTATTAAATTTAATGTCATGTTTAATTCATGGATTATAAGAATTTCCGCGACCTATTACCAAATGGGAAATAAGAAAGGTTTTAGGAATTATTTTATTTTTCAGCTTCAAAATAAAATTCGGAAAATTAAAAAAACCGTGCAAAATTTACTTTCTAATAAATACATGCACTGCGTTCTCAATACCAATATCTTCCCGCGGAACCGCAATTAAGCATAACTTCACGAGAAGTGGTTGTTGCTCATACGCTCTTCTTTGAGAATTAGATTAGATTGAATGTGTAGTTTGTTGTTCCATTATTTGGATCTATCTGTCCGTCTCATATAATTTTCTTTTTTAACCTCAATTAAATGGCGCCTTATAAAATTTCGTCGTATATCTCTCAGTAACATTTCTGCATCCCAAAATGATTCACTTGGTACTCGGATGAAAAATCTGGCTTTACGTTTTAAGCTAGTCGATGTCGGATCAATTTTTTCCTAGACGGTGGATGTTGTAGTAATTGCAATACGCATAACTCATAAAGAATATTCATAAGAGTTTCGATTAGGAATTAATTGCAGATATAGTCTAATTCTTATCTAGCTATTCTTTAGTTGGTTAAGTTTCATTACAAGACACGAATTTCAATCTATTTTTATTTTTAGAACGCAGTTATGAATGAGGTTATATTATGTGTTCTTCGACTAAGATAATTCTGATAGCAATGTCGTGTTTTATGTATATAATTGTATTATGCATTTAACGCTTCTCTCTTGTATTGTCAATTTGTCGCAGTTCTTTAATTACCATTGCAGCAAATATGGCAACTGCTGACCATACTTCTTTTGACTCTACCATTTTCTGGACCAACGTATTTAGACTTAGGTTTATTTTTGTAAGAGCAGTTAGTTTTTCACGTAATTCATTAAATCGAGGGCAGTGAAAAAATACGTGTTCTGCATCTTCAAGAACGTCAGTGCACATTGGACAATTAGGAGTTGTAATAATTTAAATGTATAGAAGTATGCTCTAACTAAAGCACCCATGACCACTTAGAAGTTGGGTTAGATAAAAGTCTAATTCTCCATGACATCGATTGAGCCATGGTTCTATAAGTGGTATCATATAGTACGTCCATCTACCCTTCTGCGATGTATTTCAACGTTGTTGCCATTTTGCTATTAATTCTGCCTTTTCTTCTTTTTTTTTTGCTCTAGAGTTTTACCTCTATAATACTACTCCCGACGGTAGTGCGTTAATATTTCAATCTGGGGCATGTCTGCGATATTGCATGGAGCTTCATAAGAAATTGTGCGGCGCGCACATATTACTCGTAGAGTGCTTAATCTATACACGAAAGAAATTTTACGGCAGTTCGATTTTATTTTTACTGCATTAGCCCAAATAGGAGCTCCGTATAAGATTATAGATGTAACAACCGATGCCAAAAGTAATCTTCTACTAGTTTGTGGTCCACCAACATTAGGCATTATTCGTGAGAGTATTGTTGTTGTGTTTGCTGCTTTTTTGCTCACGCAGGACAAATGTTCTTTAAATGATAATTTGTCGTCGATTTTCACACCTAAGTAATGCACACTAGGACTAGAAGTAATTTTGTGATTACCTATATGCAGGTTTATTGTTTTACCTATCTTTCTGCTGGACACAAGAACGACTTCAGTTTTTTCAACAGCTAGTTCAAGGTTAAACTTTTTAGATATCGCCTAATTATTTCCACAGATTCATTGCAGATTTGTACGATTTCTTCCTTTAGCTTGACAAAAACCACTAGTACCAAATCGTTTGCAAATGCTACAGTTTTAGCTTCATCCGGTGTGTGTGTGTATGTGTGTGTTTGTGTGTGTGTGTGTATGTGCGTGTGTGTGTGTGTATTAGTGGGTGTGAATATGTTTGTCTGCGAACTTGTACGAGTAGTGTATTTGTGCATATATATAGTTTGTAAAAGTTTACCATAGATTTGCAGCTTCGATTCAAAATATAGTATTATGTTTATAATTTTTTATTTGTTTATTCCATTTTCTTTTTGAAATTAAAGAAATATATATATATATATATATATATATATATATATTTGTATACCACCCCCCTTTTTATTTACTTTATTTTATTTTAATTTCGTTGCGCACCCCTTCTTATAAATTTCAATGCTTTTTTGTATAATGTGCAAACACCTATTGCACGCCACGTACTTTTGCAACGTGTGGTTGGTTATCTAATCAAAATGTTTATTACTATGCCTCGACTATATGAACTCTTTTCTCAGGGTGTCCACCTACTTACCGTGGGTTCGGTGGTAAGTAGATGTGCAATGCCCAACCAAACTGCACTATATTTTGTTTTACTACTTTTATATAAATTTACCACTGTATATGCCAAAATTTAATGATCAACGTAGCCTTGTGCCAAATTAATTAATAATACACAATTTCTGACTTTGACGTTTTAAGATATTTCACAGCACTCACCTGGATTATACTTCGTTGCTGGCCCTTTTTACTGCTGGCTCAAGATCTTTGTCGCCGTATGCGTCTTTACATGGATTCACTATCGTTGGAAACTTTCGTATCGCCTCCAGGTAACCAAATCAATCCAAATCTTATTCACGCTTACAATTCCTCACCGATGCCTTCAGCCTTTATCAAATCCGTTCCTAAACAATCTTACTTTTCGCCGCTTCGCTATCTCACTAATACCAATCTTCACTATAATTCGTCGTCGCTATTCGTTAACTAACCACTGATGCTTCTCGTTATTCCACTTTAATACATTAAACTCTTCAAATTCAAACACATTTATTTCTTTATCAAAATATTTAAACAATTTTAGCGCAGGTTTACAAAATACGTCTTTACACAAAATTAAATCGAAAAAGATCCTTGTTGTTTACTTTCCAAGGCGATTACTACAACAAATCCAGCTTACTTAATCACATTTTACATAAATAAAAACATCCAATAACATTTTATCCCTTATTTTGTGTCACAAATACCTTCACTGTTGTCCTTTTACACTTTCCTAGTTTGTACATAATTCTATCATTGGTCCTAAATAATTCACAATTCTCCAATCACATTTGACACTGCTATTACTTATAATTTTGAAATTACAAATTTGTCCAAAAGTTGATTCTATTTAAATAAAAAAGCCAAAATAATTCACACATGACCTGGATGCGTGGTTGATAGTAGACATCCGTAGACGCATCCGGTTTTCGGATGGCAAATGTACTTTCAATGGCCTATTAAATTGTAACTCAGTATAAAACCTTGAGCACTGTGTATTTTATCAACGTCATTAAGTCATTATAATTTACCTTTTGGCACATACATTTCAAATTAACATTGTAAATACTTTAGCATATGTAAAGTACGGCAAAACATAATTTTTGAATTACGGGATCTGATATATGGATCATTCTATTTGGCATACACCCCCTTTAACCCAAAACTACCCTTAGAACCCTCGTAGCTCCCACCTGACACTACATTATATATATTACTCATATTTAGACCAGAGTAGAAAATTAAATAATCACATCAAATAATTTTAATCACCGTGTATAATGAATATTGGCGGCTCCGTGGCGTAGTGGTATGTGTGTGACTACTACGCCCAAGGTCCCGGGTTCGAATACCGACACGATCCGCTTGAAAAATGTTAGGCGAGCATTTTTCACAAAAATACACCCTCGTTCGGATGAGAGGTAAAATGGAGGTCCCGTGTGTGAGTGTTGTGACGCACGTTAAAGATCCCTACCTTGCTTGGAACAGCAAGGGTTAGGCAAAATTCAAAATTTTTCAGGTAACAAAAACTCGCTTCCTGGCCAATGTAGTACCTTCGGGTGGAGCATTGGAAAATCACATGTAATGTATAATGAATATTATTAGATAATACGCGTTATTAAAACCGTGAAGCATAAAAATTTATTAGTTTCATTAAACATAAGAGATTTAAATCATGTACAAGACGCTTTATATCAAAAGAAGCAGTATTAAAAAACTCTGCGTGTAATGTAATTATTCCTAAACAAATGGAAATTACGTGCAAAATTTATATTAATTAACCCTATTTTTAGTAACCGGTAGTAAAACAAAGTGTACACATAATAATTAATATTTAACTTGTATTCGCTAAAAATGAAAGGATAGAAGTCAATTCTAATTAAAGTTAATTGAATCGTTAGTAACAGATAATATCTATAGAAACTTGTAAAAACCCAATAAAAAGCAAATCCTAGAAGTGTTAGTTAGAAGTAGGATGTTTGAACACACCTGCGTATTTTAAAAGGCAATTTCAGTTTAATTTGTTTAGATAAACATGTCGATTCTAAGGATATTGGAAACGGTCAGATGCTTTAGCACGAAATACAAAACAGGGTTTATTTAAAAAGCTCTGAGAATTAATATTATTTTGAACACCTGCGTAGTTTAAATATCACGTACGGCGAAAATTGTGTAGATAACAAATGGTTTCAAAGAATCTTGGAGAAACCGGGGCTTAATATTCACGAGAATGTGCGATACGGGGTTATTTAACCCAGATAGTCCACATGGACTAAAATATAATCGATAATAAAGAATATCAATTTGCACCAATACGAACAGGTTAGAAAAGGAAAGAGAAAATGCGTCAAGCAAAGACACATATAGTAAAAGGCGTGATTTAAGCAACGTCACGAGGGTCACAATTGGTTGAAAATAGGATGCAAATATCAGAGGTAGAAACAACAATTTCTGTACAAAATTAATTAGTATTCTCAGACGTTGCGTGCCGTGTGGAAATTTTCTGAGATTTAAATGGGGCGAGTGAAAAATTCGTAAAAACCGACGCGCGAGCGACGGACTGGGAACATGGCATGAGAAATTCTTTAGAATTACCCGTTTTGGGGAACAGACCGACAGACAGGCTTTTTGCTATATATACCGAGGTGAATATAAACAAGCTCTCTTAGACTTTTGACTATTCGATGCGTTAAAAGCTCTTACATCCGCGACTTGATTCAAGATGTTAAACAGTGCATTTTAGTTTGATAAAATAATTTAAAATTTTGCTCGTATATTTTAGTGATTCAAAATAGTTTGTTATTTACGTGCTAACATGAATGTACTTCAGTGCACTTAGATACAAGGTAATAAAATTTAGTATCACTGTACCAATTAGCAAAATTTACAACGACAAATGTATACACAAAAGTAGGCAGTTTTGGCGTATATTGGTGAAAGACGCATGAATTTCTTTGCTATTTTTCGGGGTGTTAATAATTAAATGGTTCAAATACGTGTCTGGATCCACGAAACAAGGGTCAGATATACACAGATGAGTTCCGGAAAAGCCCAGAAACAACTTTAAATAAATGGTGATGGAGAAAATTTTAAAAGCGTTGAGAATTAGAAGCCGTAAATATAATCCTGTTGGAATGGTGTGATTAACTAAAGGACGATGTACATTGAAGCTACGAGGACAGTAACCTTCAGGTAAATTATACTATTTTGTTTGACATTTTGTGTGTGTTGAATTACTTTATAATTGATTTACTTTAAATGGACATTAGTGAAATTGTACTAACCATAAAATTTTAATTTTAAGATGAAATTTGCTTGTTTAAGTAGAAAGGGGTATTTAGTATTGATGTTCTGGATTATGATGAAAATTTTGGGTATGTCTTTGAGCTCAATTAGACGAACCTGGTTAATTAACGTAAAGGGGTGGTAGATGCTCCCTTTTTACTCCGCATATATTGTTATATTAATTAGTAGGCATCCAACAAGGACTTTAATTCTGGATGCACATTAAAATGATAATAAAATTAATCTTGAAATTCTTTTAAAACTGAATTTTATGCTGAAATTTAATTTGAAAATTTAATGTATTCTGAATATTGATGTAAATAGAGTTAACGTTGATGTTTGTGGTAGGAATGTGTTGTTTAATTTTATGAATGAGGAGGTTTATAAAATTAGGTGAGCAGCCGAGGCGAAAAGAGGATCACAGCAGTTTATGACGCCCAATCGGTGGGACTAGAATTTTTTGTTGAAACGAGCCAGTTCCCGCATTCAAAGGAGCATTTCACAGCATATTATGGCGACCCAAAAGTGAGGCTCGAGTTCCAAATAAAATTTTTGTTATTTTATTCCAGGAAACTGGCGATCTGAGAGAGAGAGTTTTTTTGTGTGTGTATAAATTTAAGAGTATTTTAGAGTGTGTGAGTGATTTGAACGTATGCAGAGAAAGGAGTGGTTAAGGAGTCAAGGAGTGGAAATTGGAAGTGACGATAGTGCATTGTGTGAGAAAATTTCGAAAATGGAAGAAGCTGGAGGCAGTAGAGATCAGTCGAGGACGGAATCAGGAGAAACAGGAAATGAGTTAATGATGAGAATGTTAGAGGAAATGCGATTAGCTAGGGAGGAATCCAATAGAAAATTAGAACAGCTAAGCGATGAATCGAATAGAGCGAGAGAGGACTCAAATCGAAAATTTGACCGAATGAATGAGACATTAACAGGAGTTAGGGAAACCCTAAGTGAGAAAATAGACAAGACGAATAAAGAAGTTTCAGAATTTAAAAATAGTCTTACCGTAAAGATGGGGGAAGTGGAAAATAGGGTTGAAAAAAATGAGCGGGATATTACAGGTCTTCGACAGGAAATGGGACATTTAAGGTCCGAAGTACGCATGTTCTGTGAAGAAGAGATTAATGTAAAAATGACTGAAGTAACGGACTCATGTAGGGATCAGTTAGGCAGGGTAGAACGCGAAGTTAGTAGTATCAAATACAACATGTCAAATTTAACGGGGGATGGTCCCAGATTTTCTACAGGTGGGTATCATTGGACCAACACATGAAGTTTTATGGCGATAACAGGGTAAATCCACAAATTTTTATTAATAGTGTAAGAAATCTAGTGGGAAATTTATTTGACGAACAGACTAAACTGAATACGATAAAGGCTTTATTAAAGGACAACGCGGAAGCATGGTACAATTTAGTAGGACAGGACATAGACACGTATCAGGACTTTGAAAACAAATTTTTAAAGCACTACTGGAGTGACCACAGACAAGATCAGGTACGAGACGACTTAATCACAGGAAATTTAAGGGAGAATTTTCAGGAAGTAGGAGCAATATGCTATACGCAAGTATAGCATAGCAAAGCAACTGAACCCACCACTGACGGACCGACAAATTATTAAGTATTTATCACGACACTTCGAGGCAGAAATAAGACAGCACGTAGCACTACAGAACATAGTGGACAGAGAAATGTTTTGGAATACCTGCAGAGGTACGACGACGTAAGTAGTGGACGACCTCGGGAAAATAGGGAAAGACAGATCAACACAGTTAGGTTTGACAATAGACGGGACAACTATGCTAGACGGGGGAATAGTTACGGATACCAGCGACAGAATTGGGAACAGAGACGACCATACGTTAGGAGTAATAGTTTAGGAAGGGGACCTGCACAGAGACCGGGACCTACCAGAATGAATAGTTCACCAGACATGAGCGGACTGCTAATACAGACACGGAACGAGTGGAAACGCCTAGGACATACGCAGAGGTGACGGCTAGACCAGGACCAAGTGGGAAAACAGACCTGGACAGGATTTTTAGAACGCGACAGACCACTAGATTTCAGTGTAAATGTATACGAACATCCACGTGAATTTTTTAAAATTGAGGAGGGAGTAGAGCCAGAAACTAAGGAAAAATTATGTTTGCCAATTATTAATATAGAAATTTTTGAGAATAATGTAGAAGTATTACTTGATACAGGGGCAGAGGCGAGTTTAATATCGGAGGAATTCGTCAGCAAAATTAGGGATAAGGTTTGTGATAGAATTATGCCTATAAAGCGTAGCCATTTAGTAGCTCCAAATAAAAAGAAGTTTGCTGTAGTAAATAGTGTTGTGGTGCTTAGGATAGATATAGGAGGTTTAAGCTGTGAACAGGAGTTTGTAATTGTACCTGGACTGAAGTTTCAGAGCATTTTAGGTGTTGACTGTATGATGAAGTTAGGGGTTTTGATAGATATGGAAAGGAAGGTAATAAGGATTAATGATAGGGTAGTGCCATGGAAGGGCAGTTATGAAGTCCAGAGGATGACACGGGGTTTAGTATTAATGTAGTAGAGGTAGAGGATGATGAAGGAAACAGATCAACACAATAAGATGTCCAGAGGATAGGAGAGTAGAGGTTCAAGCTTTATTACAAAACATGCAGAATTAGTGGGTGTAGAAGAAGCACAGCGTTAGGCTATGAGCAGATTGGAAGTGGATAATTCAGGACCGTTCAACGCAAAGGTTTATCCAATTCCAGCAGCATATCAGGGAGCAGGTGAAGGCAGAATTAATTAAAGATGCACGAAAATTAGTCAAGGGACCAAACTGCAAATTCCATTGTCCACCATCCATGGACACACTTTTGACGAGGTTAAATGGCAAGTTTGTTTTTAATAAAGTAGATTTAAGGAATTCATTCTGGCGGATTCCATTACACAAGCATTCTAGAAGGTACATAGGATTTTCCGTAGAGGAAAAATCGATAATTTTAAAGTAGTATCGTTTGGTTTGTCGGCAGAAAATAAAATAACAATAAATAAGAAACAGACAAGTGTAGGGACTGAAGAAGAAGCATATTTAAGAGTCAGGATAATAGGGATGATAAGTTTATTGTATGTGAGATAATAAGGATGATAAGTATAGATATAGAAGGGGGAGAAATAGGGATTAAGAGTATTAGGATGGTAAGAAGAAGACTTGGAGGGTCAAGAAGAGTTAGATTTAAATAACTTGATGAACAAAGGATAGAGATAGGTGAATTTTAGTATAGATATAGAAAATAAAGCTAAGTATAGGATAAATATGGGAGATAATTAGAAATAGGTTTAGGATGAGAATAAAGAGTAAATGTAGGAAGAAAATAAGATAGGTTAAGTATAGATATTTCATAGAAGATTAGTGGAGAGTTAGGAATAGAGTAAGAGTAGGATAGGCATATAGGATTAGGTAGGGGGAAGTAAAGTATAGTGAAGATTAGTTAAAAAGTTAGGAATAGGATAGATATATAGGATGTATATAGGATTAGATGGATAAGTAGGATGAAGTTAGGGATAATTTCAGTTTATAGAATTAGGTGAGAGTTAGGAATAGGATAGGGATATAGGATAGGTGTAAATATTTTTTTGAATTGGAGATAAGGTAGGTAAGTTAGATAGATAAGGGTAGAGAGAGATAGGTAATTTTTTTTGTAATTTTTTTTTTGGTCTAAATGCTTTATATTTGCATTCAAATAAGTGGGATTATTTGTATTCAAATAGGGGGAAAATACTCATATTTAGACCAGAGTAGAAAATTAAATAATCACATCAAATAATTTTAATCACCGTGTATAATGAATATTATTAGATAATACGCGTTATTAAAACCGTGAAACATAAAAATTTATTAGTTTCATTAAACATAAGAGATTTAAATCATGTACAAGACGCTTTATATCAAAAGAAGCAGTATTAAAAAACTCTGCGTGTAATGTAATTATTCCTAAACAAAAGGAAATTACGTGCAAAATTTATATTTATTAACCCTATTTTTAGTAACCGGTAGTAAAACAAAGTGTACACATAATAATTAATATTTAACTTGTATTCGCTAAAATGAAAGGATAGAAGTCAATTTAATTAAAGTTAATTAAATCGTTAGTAACAGATAATATCTATAGAAACTTGTAAAACCCAATAAAAAGCAAATCCTAGAAGTGTTAGTTAGAAGTAGGATTTTGAACACACCTGCGTATTTTAAAAGGCAATTTGCAGTTTAATTTGTTTAGATAAACATGTCGATTCTAAGGATATTGGAAACGGTCAGATGCTTTAGCACGAAATACAAAACAGGGTTTATTTAAAAGCTCTGAGAATTAATATTATTTTGAACACCTGCGTAGTTTAAATATCACGTACGGCGAAAATTGTGTAGATAACAAATGGTTTCAAAGAATCTTGGAGAAACCGGGGCTTAATATTCACGAGAAGGTGCGATACGGGGTTATTTAACCCAGATAGTCCACATGGACTAAAATATAATCGATAATAAAGAATATCAATTTGCACCAATACGAACAGGTTAGAAAAGGAAAGAGAAAATGCGTCAAGCAAAGACACATATAGTAAAAGGCGTGATTTAAGCAACGTCACGAGGGTCACAATTGGTTGAAAATAGGATGCAAATATCAGAGGTAGAAACAACAATTTCTGTACAAAATTAATTAGTATTCTCCGACGTTGCGTGCCGTGTGGAAATTTTCTGAGATTTAAATGGGGCGAGTGAAAAATTCGTAAAAACCGACGCGCGAGCGACGGACTGGGAACATGGCATGAGAAATTCTTTAGAATTACCCGTTTTGGGGAACAGACCGACAGACAGGCCTTTTGCTATATATACCGAGGTGAATATAAACAAGCTCTCTTAGACTTTTGACTATTCGATGCGTTAAAAGCTCTTACATCCGCGACTTGATTCAAGATGTTAAACAGTGCATTTTAGTTTAATAAAATAATTTAAAATTTTGCTCGTATATTTTAGTGATTCAAAATAGTTTGTTATTTACGTGCTAACATGAATGTACTTCAGTGCACTTAGATACAAGGTAATAAATTTAGTATCACTGTACCAATTAGCAAAATTTACAACGACAAATGTATACACAAAAGTAGGCAGTTTTGGCGTATATTGGTGAAAGACGCATGAATTTCTTTGCTATTTTTCGGGGTGTTAATAATTAAATGGTTCAAATACGTGTCTGGATCCACGAAACAAGGGTCAGATATACACAGATGAGTTCCGGAAAAGCCCAGAAACAACTTTAAATAAATGGTGATGGAGAAAATTTTAAAAGCGTTGAGAATTAGAAGCCGTAAATATAATCCTGTTAGAATGGTGTGATTAACTAAAGGGACGATGCACATTGAAGCTACGAGGACAGTAACCTTCAGGTAAATTATACTATTTTGTTTGACATTTTGTGTGTGTTGAATTACTTTATAATTGATTTACTTTAAATGGACATTAGTGAAATTGTACTAACCATAAAATTTTAATGTTAAGATGAAATTTGCTTGTTTAAGTAGAAAGGGTATTTAGTATTGATGTTCTGGATTATGATGAAATTTTAGGTATGTCTTTGAGCTCAATTAGACGAACCTGGTTAATTAACGTAAAGGGTGGTAGATGCTCCTTTTTACTCTGCATATATTGTTATATTAATTAGTAGGCATCCAACAAGGACTTTAATTCTGGATGCACATTAAAATGATAATAAAATTAATCTTGAAATTCTTTTTAAAACTGAATTTTATGCTGAAATTTAATTTGAAAATTTAATGTATTCTGAATATTGATGTAAATAGAGTTAACGTTGATGTTTGTGGTAGGAATGTGTTGTTTAATTTTATGAATGAGGAGGTTTATAAAATTAGGTGAGCAGCCGAGGCGAAAAGAGGATCACAGCAGTTTATGACGCCCAATCGGTGGGACTAGAATTTTTGTTGAAAGGAGCCAGTTCCCTCATTCAAATGAGCATTTCACAGCATATATATATATATATATATATATATATATATATATATATATATATATAGTGCTTAGATATTCAATGTCTGTTTTTTTTGTTTATGGTACAGGAATTTTGGTGTATATAATACATTTTCATGAATAGTCGTTTAATTTCCTTTAAGTGAATATCAATAACTTTTGGATTAAGAAAGTCTATTTTATAATCATTTGTTGATACGTGTTCTGTTAAAGCACATGCATTTGGTTTTCTTCTATGTCGCTTTTATGCTGAGTTATTCTCTGCTTAAAATTTTGCGAAGTTTGTTCTATATAAATTGTAATACAATCCAAGCAACTAATTTGGTAAATTACGTTCCTTTGTTTTGGCACTTGTGTTTTATATTCTAATTTAGATTGTAATCTACTCTAAGAATATATTTTTGTGGCAATTTTTAAATTAGTATCTTTAAATACATTTATTAATTTATTAATAAGGTTTTTGATATATGAAACAGAGTTAAAAAAAGGTTGAGTTTGTTCATTACAATGTATATTGTTGTTGTTATCCCTGATGTTCGTGTTAGATGTGTGGCTTTTATTGTATAAAAGATTTTAAATTAAATTTGTTGGATAATTGTTGTCTCTCAAAATTTTCAGTTTTTATCAAATACTGTTGGATGGGAGATTTTCTTAATTCTATGTTTCATACCTAATACAAAGTTAATTTTTAGCTTAAATGTGTGATGTGAGTAGTAATTTATGTATCTATTGGAATTTACAGGTTTTTTGATACCAGTCTAATATTAGTTTATTGGTAG
This sequence comes from Platerodrilus igneus, assembly GCA_036346225.1. NCBI lineage: Eukaryota > Metazoa > Arthropoda > Insecta > Coleoptera > Lycidae > Platerodrilus > Platerodrilus igneus. Next base: position 7,846,042 of record JARFIW010000090.1, read on the forward strand.
CATCCCTAATTAAAAGGGTATTTAAAAATGGAACTGACTATTTTGTTCATCTTCTATTATGAATTGAATTTTGGGATGATAGTTATTGAATATTTTAAAGTTTCATTAATTTTGTCATTCGGGACACATGTGATAATGTCATCAAAAAACTTTTTTATGAAAGGTATATCAAAGAGTAGTAAGTAGTAAAGGAATTCATTATTATTTCGCCTGAAATAACTTAAATTGGAACCCATTGGGCAACCTGAAATTTGTAAATAGTGTTTATCTTTATAAGTAAAATAGTTGCTATCAAAAATAAATAATATTATATCTATGAAAGTTTGTTTTGGTACTTTACCGTTTTGCTCTATTTTGTTCCAAAGTAATTTGACATCTTTCACTACTAGACAATGAAGAAAAAGGATTTTTAAAAAATGTCTCAGACCAGGATGTATCCCATTCTCTCCTCACTTATCAGTTTATGCAGAACAAGTAATTAAAGAAATCAAAAACAAGCCAGTAGTCAAATGTTGCAAGGCGAAAAATATTAATAGTGATGACACATGACATAGTAGTTTGAGACAGCGGCACAGTCGATCTAGAAAGCATGTTAACTAGTATGAAAAAAGCTTTAAGTGAAGGGCTGTACATCAAATTAAGTATATAACCTATGTTTTTATAGAAATTACATTTATAATTTACCATATCAGATAAATATTAAGGATTATAGCCCAAACGTAAGTGCAAGGATTAAAAACAACTTTCTCTTAATATCTTTATGCAGTTCTAGAGCTTTAACACTTTTAAGCACAATATTTAGTGTGTTAGCGGAGGTTCTTAATCCAATTTTTCCCCAATACCGCTAGGTTATTCTTAGCTTGTAAAAAATGACCTTCGTTTGTTTTATATTTTTAACATCAGCAGCACGAGCTAGTAATTCTTCTTGTCATTTGTTATTTTAAATGACTGACAGAGAAATACACGTTCGCTGTCATTAAACCATTAGTCATCTCAATATGTACATCATTATTAATTCATACACTGATTTTCAGACGTAATAATGGATCGAACAAAACATTATCGTTAATTAAAAACAAACACATGCATTGAGAGGTTTTAGAATGAAAAGGGGTCAGGGAGTGTGCTGGCATATTAACCATTCCTAAGAGTTGCATTCAAATAGACATATCCCGAAACAAACTACTTATAACATAACTAAAATTGGAAGGCTATTTGTTTTCAGTTATTCGATTAGCTACACGGTTACTTGTTTGTTCAAGCATAATCTCTAACAGAGGGTGCAGTTTATGAGGTAACATGTGTGGTTCTTATAACGATGCTTATGACCACAAATGGAAATGTAGCGCAACAGATGCAGTTGTTTTGAGGTTGGGTCGTGTTATTGAATAACAAAATAATTTTAGAAGGTGACTTCTAATATTTTCCTTAGATTTCTTTTGCTGCAATTTAAATGTGCACCGGATGGAAGCACTATTACTTGAAGTTCCTGTCAGTGTACATCTTTAGCTCTACTAGCCAAGCACAAAATCCAGATCGTCTAAAAAACGCCTTCATGCTATTGCAATTACTGATGTTTTTTAATATTTATTGCAAATAAATCAAAACATTGTACAACGAAACCTTCAGCTAAATTTATTCAGTGAGTCAAGCAGTGATACTCGAAACGCGTTTGGATATGGCACGGCTATGTCGCGTCAGTTCAATGAACAAGCGTTATTTAAATAAGTAGTTCGTATACAAGGTAATTTTTTTCTTCAACCGATTGTCCGGTTAGATAAAACTTTCTAAGCCTCCATACTTGGTACCAGTTACTTCATGGTAACATGCCTGACACAACCGGCACCGTTTGTAATTTACGTAACATATTAATGCGATTTTTTCCAATTACTTTTTCTTAAATTATCAATGATACCAATCACAATGTCGCAAGTGATGATGACTTAGCCAATTCCTTTTTTTACTTTATTTTCCTAATTAAACTGTTTTCACCAATTTGTTATTCTGTTTGTCTAGGTAACTTCAAAACTTTAATATTTTTTCTTTCTATTTCCAACATGGTCTATATTTCACGACCATATAATGCTACACTTCATATAAGTGCTTCTAAAATTTTTTTCTTGTTTTAAATAAATGTTTATCATAAACGATGTTAAGGATAAAATGAGAGTTTTGTTCTAAATTTAGATTTGCCCGAAAGGTGCAGGAACCCCAACAATTTAAGGGTGCTTCGGCTAGCTACTGTGGCGTGGGAGTGGGTTTCTATTTAATAAATAATAAAAAAATTAGAAAAATAAAAATAATAATATGTTGAAATGAAAAAAAAAACTATGTTGCAATATTCATTTATCCTCATCATCATTTTGTTTTCGACCTTACTTAAGGTCGGTTTGACGCAGCTCTAACTTCTTTTCTAATCTGTGCTAATCTAAAAAAGCTCTACATACCCTTCACAACCTAAATTTCTAATAATTTGACTAATATAGTTTGGTCTAGATCTTCCTAAATCCTTCTATCTATTTTCTATCCAGCTGACTCTACATAGTTATTAGCAACCTGATGGTTGTTAAAGAACTCTAACATGTTTACATGATTACCATTTATAAGGAAATGAAATATAACCTGGTTATCCGCTTCAAAAATGAAAAGTGTTAAATAATATGTTATGGTAAGACTTAAGCAACGAATCGCTGCCAACATGCCAGACCGCTACCTAATTGTGAGTTATGTCATGGTGACGTTTATTAAATTATATGTTATGGTAAGGCTTAAGCAACGAAACGCTACCAACATGCCAGACCGCTACCTAATTGTGAGTTATGTCATGGTGACGTTTATTAAATTATATGTTATGGTAAGGCTTAAGCAACGAAACGCTACCAACATGCCAGACCGCTACCTAATTGTGAGTTATGTCATGGTGACGTTTATTAAATTATATGTTATGGTAAGGCTTAAGCAACGAAACGCTACCAACATGCCAGACCGCTACCTAATTGTGAGTTATGTCATGGTGACGTTTATTAAATTATATGTTATGGTAAGGCTTAAGCAACGAAACGCTACCAACATGCCAGACCGCTACCTAATTGTGAGTTGTGTCCTGGTGACGTTTATTAAATTATATGTTATGGTAAGGCTTAAGCAACGAAACGCTACCAACATGCCAGACCGCTAACTAATTGTGAGTTATGTCCTGGTGACATTTAGTTAACTGATTTTTATTTTTTTGTTTTGTTTTCGAACTTACTTAAAGTCGGTTTGACGCAGCTCTAAATTCTTTTCTATTCTGAGCTAGTCTAAAAGGTCTACATACCCTTCACAACCTAAATCTCTAATAATTTGACTAATATAGCTTTGTCTAGGCCTTCCTACTCTATTTTTATTTGGTAGTCTATAATCTAAGACTTTACTAAATAGTCCCTCATGTCTTAACTGGTGCCCTATCATTCTATCTCTCCTGACCTTCAATTGTTTCCACATACAGGGATCCTCACCTATCCTTCTATAAACTTCCTCGTTTGTTACTCTATCTGTCCAACTAATCTTTAACATTCTCCTATAACACCAAGTTTCAAAAGCTTCTATCTTTTCTTATCTACTTCTTTAATTGTCCAAGTCTCACTACCGTATAGTAGAACGCTCCATACGTATGACTTTAAGAAACTTTTCTATTATCTAAACTAATACTATTAGCTATTAGTAAGTTTTTCTTTTTAAAAACATTTTTCTAGCTTGAGCTATTCTAGCTACTATATCCCTTCTGCTACGTCCATCCTTTGTAATTATACTACCTAAATAGCAAAATTCATCTACCTCCTCTAACTCGGTATTACCTATTTTTAATTTTGGTTTAGAACTAGGCTGTAACTCACTTGTCATTATCTTTGTCTTTACCGAGTTAATTCTCATACTATAGTTACTCCGTAGTATCTCATCTAAAATATTTAAAACTCTCCTAACTCTTTTCTAGACTCTGCTATAATGGCTATATCATCTGCAAAACGTAACATGTCTATTTTCTGTCCCTGTACACTAATACCTATCTCTTTTCTCTCTCTGGCTAAGTTTAAAGCTTCCTCAATATAAACATTAAAATCAAGGGAGACAGTATACAACCCTGTCTAACACCATTTCTAATCTTAGCTTCCTTTTCTATTTCATCAAATCTAATTACTACGCTTTGGTTTTTATATAGACTGTAAATAATTTTTCTATCTTTATGAGAGATTCCTATTTTTTGCAAAACCCTGAACATAACAATCCAATTAACCCTATCAAATGCTTTTTCTAAATCTACAAACGCGAAATGAGTCTTTTATTTTTGTAACCTTTTTCGATAATTACCCTAATCATTAGTATCGGTTCTCTAGTCCCTCTGTCTTTACGAAAACCATATTGGTCTTCGCCTAAATAATTCTCAGTCAAAGCTACTACTCTATTTTTAATTATTATTGTTAGTATTTTGGAAGCATGAGAAGTTAAACTAACCGTTCTAAAATTCTCACACCTATCAGCTCCTGACTTTTTTGGGATTGGGATAATAATATTTTTCGAAATCTATTGGAACCTCACCTGTGTCATATATTACATTTATTAGTTCATATAATCTGTCCAAAGTTTTCTGACTTGCATATTTTATTAATTCTGCGGGAATATCGTCTATCCCTGGCGCTTTATTTAATTTAAGATTCCGAATAGCTCTATCAAATTCCTCTCTTAATATTGAGAACCCTATTTCTACATCCTCTTCTTGGTCGTTCTCTAACTCATCCATATCGTCTCCCTTATATAAATCTTCTAAATATCTTTTCCATCTATCTGCTACCTCAACTTTATTTATTAGAAGCTCATTATTCTCGTCTCTAATACCATTATATTTTTTCCTATCTTCCCCAAAAAACTTTTTAACTGCCCTGTAAGCCCTGTCTGTCTTACCTACTCTCAAATCATCTTGTATTCCCTTACAATTCTCCTCCATCCATTTATTTCTAGCTTTTCTACACTCATGTACTATCTTATTTCTAACTGTATTATATTTTTGCTTCCTTTCACTATCCACTTCTCTGAAAGGTTTAAGCTTTCTTCTATTCTCTATTAAATCTAATATCTCCTTTGTTACCCACGGTTTTCTAGCTTCTATTTTTTTCTTACCTATAGTCTGTGTTGCTGTATCATGTACCGTCAGTTTTATTTCTTTCCATCTATTTTCTACGTTCCTCCTACAGCTATCTCTTTGCTCTTATTATCTAATACTTGTTTATATTCTCTTTTACCCTACTATCATTAAGCTTACCTAGATCCCATCCTCTCTTTTCACCTTTCTCAATTTTTGAATTTTAGTTTACACTTCATTTTAACTAAGTTATGATCGCTATCTATGTCAGCCCCTGGATAACTACGACAGTTTTAACTTGGTTTCTAAATCTTTGTTTAACTAAAATATAATCTATTTGGTATCTAGCTCTATCACCTGGGGCTTTCCAGGTATATCTTCTCCTAACATGTTGTTCGAATAGGGTGTTAACAGTTACTAATCTATGTTCCTGGCAAAACTCAACTAATCTTTCTCCTCTATCATTTCGTCTGCCATACCCAAATTTTCCTACCATTTTTCCCTCACTACCTTCTCCCACTGATGCATTAAAATCGCCCATAACTATTAAATTCTCATCTCCTTTACTTTTCTCACTATACTATTTATATCCTCGTATACCTTTTCTACTTCCTCATCCTCGTACTGAGTTGTTGGCATGTAAACCTGTACTAAAACAGTGTCTGTGGGTTTTGTACTCAATCTAACCATAATTATTCTATCACTAAATTGTAAGTACTCTTTAACTTTATGCCCTAATCTTTATCTAACACTATTCCTACGCCTGCCTGTGCATTAGTTGAAGAAGTTGTAATTATTCTATAATTCTCCTTCCAAAAGTCATTACTATCTGGCCATCTCACCTCACTAATACCTAAAATGTCCAGCTTTTGCTTTCTCATTTCGACTAATAAATTCGTTAACTTATCTACTCTGAGTAATGACCTTACATTCCAAGTCCCTATCACTAAATCAAACTGTTGTTTTATATTCTTACGATGACGAGCCCCAAGTACCCCTCCCGGAGATCCGAATGAGGGAGTATTTTACCTCCGGACAAGAATTTTACTTGTGAGCTCTCCATCATATCTATTTCGTGTTTTAGGCCACGCACACCTGGGAAATATTGTGGTAGGCTCCCATATCTTTCCACAACGCAGTTTTTAAAGATTTTAGCAAAAAGCCGTATCCGTCACGGCCAACCCCCAACAAGCTTGTAAATTATTGAGGATCGCCCGAGACCAACCGACCCTCCTCCAATATCTTTTAGCCAGCAAGGCTGCTGCCCCTTGCTGCGCCTTTTAATCGCCTTTTACGATAAGCAGGCTTACTATAGTAGTATTCTTTATCCCCTACTATAGGGATTAGAGTGCCTTTATCCATTCGTTTTTTCAAATTTTTAAATTTAAGAGCGCCCTTCATAATTATGATGTTGTGATTCCTAAACCGTTGTCTAACAAGAATGTAATCTATTTGATATCTTCTTATATCCTGGCATCTTCCACGTGTATCGTCTTCTAGCACTATGTTGAAATAATGTGTTTGTGATGATTAAATTGTTCTTGTCTCATTTATCCTAAAAAGCTTTTTCTATTGTTATAGTTAAGAGGCGCCAAACCGTTTGCCTCAACAATCTCTTTGGATATTTTTCTTTATACGGAGAACTGTAATTTTGATTAGGCCTTCTTTGCTTCGGTTTACTAAATTTATCACACTAAATTTTACTTTTCTTTACACGAACAAAAACACATTAAATTTTGTCGTAATTAAAGAAATTCTAAAAAACTAAGTCTCGAATAAATACGACTTCATCACTGAGTTCAGTAGATGTCCTTTTACAGATTTATCTACCTTGACCTGTATTATAAATAATTTCAAATAAAATTCCACCTAAACCTGATTTCTATTAATAATAAATTCCTGAAATCTAGATACACATACATTAACCTCAAAGAAAAACAAATCCAATGTAGCACTTAACTAACCAGGTATTATTAAAAAAAAATCCAAAAAGATATTATTTCATAACTAATCCTTCTATGCCAAGGTTCTAGTTTCCAAAATTAATCTATGCGACACTTAAATCCCATTTTATGGAAACAAATTTTGTTATACCAATACACCGAAAAACAGCACAATACCAACTGCTTTATTAAATAATTTAATTTTCTTTAAAAATACTAAAATTTTACTGTTTTACCAATAATTATTTTCCTAATAACGTTACCTTTAAAATCAGTATACACTAATTGCGTCGTTACTTAACTGCAACACAATAATTACCTTCATTTTAATTAATTTCCTCTTACTTAAATTCAAATCATTAACTCCTTTAGTCCACTAGCGCAAAATTAATAAATCTAAACATAAAATCTCATTCTACTAACTGCTTAAGTTCGGAATGTGCGACAAAGGCAACTATTCTCATTAATTTTTTTGCTTTCCCAACAACATACAGCTTCCATAACACAATATAACAAAAATTCCAAATTAATTAGGGGGGGGGGGAGATTGAACGTTCCAAGACCTAACCCTTTTAACAGCTAGTATCAATATACATTCCACAACACGTGAATTGAAACAAATCCTGCTCGTGCGAGCGTACTTCAAGAAGATAAGTCGCATTTTGGAAGCAACTATATTTTTTTCTCTTATGACTGCGTTTTATTCGTTTACAACACCCCGCCTCCATACTACTAGCTGGTAATTCTACATATTGATGTTTTCCAGTTCCCTCCTCACGAATTATTCGAATCATTTCTTTCCCTCGGGGGCCTAACTACTATCATTTATTCTAATATAAATATTTGTTCGCGATGCAGTATATTTCAATTTATGCTTGCATACAAATTTATTACGACGTTAAATTGTATGTTGTATTTTGCTACATGGTATTATTTTTATGCCCTTGATTGTCGGAACCGACGATATCTGTCTACTGTAACTTATCTCAAAATGCATACGCACTGTCTTATCATATTGAGATGTTTTCATTTGCGGTTTTAAACTAAATCATGGTTCTGCATCATTATATGTACAGAGTATTTGAAAAAATAACTTTTTACTTTATAAGCTAAATGACCTTTTCAGAAACAAAATTTAAAGCACCCTGTTTAATATAGATTTAATAATTTATACAATTTCCTGCAAGCTGTAACTATATTTATTGTGTCCATTCAAATGTACTAAATGTTTCCTAACCATTTAATTTATAACTAGCGTTACAGCATTTGTAAAAATATATTTTCTTTGTTAATACAATTGCGCACTTATCGATCTTACTTCTTCCATCCGTTCATCCTAAATAACAAACATCATTGATTTCAGCAATCTGTTTTATCCTACTTTTATATTCCAAATATTAATTTTACTATCTTCACTGCATGCCATTCCTGTTACTATATTTTGACGTTTTTTATGTTGCGGCTTTCTGCTACCAATCAAATGACTTTATGCACTATTTCGTTCAGATAATGCGTAGTCCAACCTTGTGGTTAACAGTTTGCTTTTTTAGGACGAATTACATTACTTCTGGAGGTACATGAAGAGCTTTCCTATTCTTGTCTATTTCCAACATACGTCATTTCTGGCATTGCGTAGTTAAGCTCGTAACTCTTCTTTTATCCATTTGAGTGTTAAACCTTTTTTTAATCACCTATTACTTTTTCGATAGTATTTATCAACTTACCTTGTGTAATAAACTACCTAAAATATTTATATATATATATATATATATATATATATATATATTGCTGCGGATCGGGGTCAGTCTCTGGAATTCCGTAAAAATCATTCAAGCCCCAACGTTGGACCGTCCATAAGAGTGCTGCGGATTGGGGATCAATGGGTTTAACCTCTTCAGCGTCAACAACCGATTTTCAAAAAAACACATAAAATTTTTTAAAAATATTCCTTACCCGGATTCTTCTACTGCAACAAAATATCTTCAGCAGCTTCCCTGGCTAGCTCAGCTGTGCCTCTTCATAGATACCTAAATTTACAATCGTTCTTCCTTCCCATTCACACACCATTCAATAAAATCACAAAACAATACAACAATCATACAATCTTTATTTACCGCTATTTACAACAATTAATCACAGATATGTACATTTCGGTACTCGAGTTACAACTCAATAAGTGCTATTTTGTAAAGTCTTTGTTTTAAACTTTTAAATGTAAACACATTTAATACAACAGGATTAAATGGGCCCCAAATAATTTCCTATATTTATTATTACACTGGAGTATGGTGAGCTCATAATAACCCAGTTTATTAATGTATGCTTTTCACCTAGCATAAAATTACTACAAAATTAATAACCCATGTACCCTCAACAATCTAATTTATATTCGTAATGAAATTTAGTAAACTTTACATACACCTTTTTCTTTTAATATTTAAAATACCCTCATCATAGTCAAGTACACGTATCTTTTCCAATACGTTAAAAACATAAATAACCCCAAAAGTTTACTCACACATCCTTAATAATGCCAACAGTTTATCAAATAACAGCAAATTCAAATGAGTTACCTGGAAAATGCTTCAAGGCTTCATCTCCGTCGACGATGCTGTCTTCAAAATCCCTTTGCCGCTCGTCTATGCGCTCTGACCCACCAGATATTTATAGATGATAACTCAGTCTACACTGAGCTCCGTGCTACCAATCAACATACTATCCCAGCATCCAAATTCTCGTATCTTACACTTGTGTTTATTACTTTATTAATTTACTAGCTTGACATGGTATGGGTTGGACCTCAGTTTAATTTAAATCACTCGCCACTACTCGCGTTAATAACTACAAGGCCCCCAAACACCAAGTTATAAGAGCTAGTACTACCTTACTATATTACAAATAAATTTTAATACTCACAAACCTCTACTATCACGTCGGTTTATTGTTATACGTAGTTAAAGCGATGCGAAAATCAAAAGTAATAAAGAGAGACTTAATAACTTCCATCCCGTATTTATACGGTTCAAAATGTCACCTCCCAGACCCACTTAACGCAAAATACGTAATTGAAATAATATTTCTGCAAATTTTGGATATAACCGTCTTAAAGCTCCTAGAAATTTAGCTCGTGAACACGCTATATAATCCAAACCACTGCATTTATCTGTCACGTGTTCGTCTGTTTATCAACTACTCGTTTCAACCAAGGATACAGTCCTGTGTCATTATAAAACTCCGCCTGTAATATTGTTATCTCCGTTTTATGCATATTGGATGTCGCGTTCCAACCCCACTTGAGTGGTAAAAAATCGATATTGCTGACCGCGACTTATGGACTCTACCTGGGTTGAATACGTGCTTTAGAAATCGAATGCTTTTATACCCGTCTTTATCTGTGGCATCTTATTGATTGTGCATCCCTTCCGCTCTTTAAGAAACTCTTGTTAGCTTTTATGCGTAGCCACTGACGGTTGAACGATATTTTCCTTGAAACCCGCTTTATTATGTTCACAAATACAAAGAAGCTGACGTTTCAAACATGCAGGTGTTCTTTATTGATCGTTTAAAATAACAATTCTCGGAGCTTATATTTTACGGTATTCGATATAATTAACGTCCGTGTTTGTTACAACGAACTCTTTTCGCCTTGGGATTATTAATTTTATATACCCCGATGCATTTTCTGACGTTATTACACGTTGAATTAAATAAATTAAATTAATTATGCGGTTCTATTTGTTTTTAAAACTGGTTTTCCTCTATGAACCTATTACTTTTCAATCATTAATTATAAAAATACGTCAATACTTGTTCGTTTAAATTAAATACACGAAATAAGTTTTGCGCGTAAATAAATTGTTCCTTTCTCTATACAGGGTGTTTGAAATTGCATTGCTTACCCCAAATTTAACCCTTTAAATTTACTACAATATATATATATATATATATATATATATATATATATATATATATATATATATATATATATATTTATATATATATAATATACCTCCACTTTATTGACCAGGAATCGATGTTCGATAGTAAATAATATTTTCTTTTTTGGGACAGTTTTGGTCAAGAATAGAATAAATGTCAATTAATCATTTATTTAAAAGTACTTGACGTTTCGGTCTAATATTCAGACCTTAATCATAAGTCTAAAAAGTAAGGTAATAAGATAAAATTAAAACAGTGTATAACTTACATTTAAATTTGATTAATACTATTTGTAAAAGTATTACAAAGTTTTTGACAGATATAATTTGACAGAAGAATAAAATTGTTTTGTTGGTAACTAGAATAAAGTAATGTCACTTTGATATTAAATTATGAAAGTAGAAGATAGAATTAAAAGTCCATAACACTGAATTTAATGTTTATAAAGTTCACAGTAAACCACACTTAAGTTATCGAGATCTTGTTTGTTATTTATGCTTTTTTCTTCTTTATTAATGTGAAAGGATTCAAGGAATATGCGTTTTTATAGTTGTTTTCTTTTTCAAAATTTTGTTTCATTAAATGCTGGTGTATGTTTTGTAGTAAATATGTGTGTAGAGAGTGCACAATTGTTTTTCCTAATTTTGCATCACTGCGGTGTTGTGTTAATCTCAACTTCAGCCATTGACTCGTATGACCTATGTAGTGGTGGTTGCAACTGCATTGAATCTTGTAAACTACGTTATTGCACATTTGAGTGTCTGTTTTATCTTTTAGTGGTGAAAATAGTTCTTTGATTGATTTAATTATTATTCTTTCTTACAGGAACAGCGTCTTATTCTGTTAAGACAAGTTTGTGTATCAACGAAGGCGATCTCTTTTTTGGGTCTCCAAGTCCGCCCTTAAAAATAGCTATGCCCCTAAAATAAATCAATTTGGACTTGGTGGCGCCTGTTTGTTTTTTTGTTAAGTGTAACCCTCCATAGATTTCGACTTACCCCCATTGCTCATAGCTCTACCCAAGGAATAGACCCTAGTTACGTCGGAAGACTTTGTTTTGCTGACCCCAACTTCTAGAGTCAGATGTATGTATTAAGAAGAGAGCATTAGTTAAGCTCAATTTAGGAAAGAATGTGACCGTTTGGGGTTAGCGATCAAGAAAATATAATACGTTTCACTAGCGCCCAACGCTTGGGGCTTCGAAATTTGTTTGATCAAAATTTATTTGGGGCTCGAAATTTGTTTGTTCAACGAGTAATTTGTTGAAATTCGTTCGTTCATAATTTAATTTAGCTCGAAAGTTGTTTGTTCATAATTTGATTTACCTTAAAATTTATTTGTTAAAAATTAATTTGCTTCGAAATTTATTTGTTCTAAATTTAATTTGATTCGAAGTTTGTTAGCTCAAAATTTATTTTCCTTTGAAGTCCATTTGTCCAAAAATTATTTTGCTCGAAATTTGTTTGCTTAAGGTTTATTTGACACTTAGATTTGTTTGTTTGCTTTTGATAAAAGATTGGTTGTAACGGTAATCCCCATACACTCAATTCGTTAATTTGGTCAAATTTACTTTTGACTTTAGTTCTGTTTTGACCCTTAAATTTTTTGATATTGTTTTGGCAAAATAATTTTACCAAAAACATTTTTGATTTTTACCTTTAGTAGTACGAATTTGTTTTGATAGCTTTTGTAAGATTCGGATTAGTTAGATTTATCGGTTTGATTCCATTAGGTTGTAGTAACCATGTCGGAAAAATTCCAAATTGTTTGTCTACTTAAAGAAGAATTGGAGTATGAACTAAGAATCAGAGGAGTGGTAAGTGAGAGGCCAGTGTTGGAGAAACGGAAAATTTTAGGTAGATTGTTAGCTAAAGAAATAGATAAGCCTGGTTGTTTGGTTGACCTTTCGTGTTATGAAGTAGATTTTGCAACGGAAAGTAAAGAAATTTCAGTTTCAGTCGAGTCAGTTCGTAATATTGTGTCCGAGTTTGAGGGCGACTCATCAGACTCAATTTTTAGAAGAGCTTGTTCAAGGATAAACCACCTTTCGGGACGAGCTAAGCGTATGAAAATCCCTTCAATAAATCCCGATGAAGCAATTAAGTTTAGAAATGAGACCGTAGCAACGATATTAACTCTTGAAGCTGAGTTGTACGATAAAATCAATAAAAGTACAGAGTCCACCTATTTAGATCGGTCCGTTGTAGTATCTCCTTTAGTTAGTGCACCTATCCATTCGACTTCGTATGTAACACCTTCAGTACCTATAGGTTCATGGCCTGTAAAATTCTCAGGTGACCCCAAACAACTACATTCATTTTAGATAGAGTTAGTGATTTAGCACAATCTCGTAAGGTATCCGAAGCTGACTTATTTGGATCAGCATGTGAACTTTTGTGGGTGACGCTTTGGTTTGGTTTAGAACAGTGAAAAATTCTTTGCGAGACTGGAACTCCTTGTTAGAACGTTTAAGGAAGATATTCTACCTGGTTCTTCGGATGATGACATTTGGGAAAAGATCAGAAATCGTCGTCAAGGTAAAGACGAAAGGATTATTTTATTTGTCGCGCATATGCAAACCCTCTTTAGTAGACTGACCAACGAGCCAGCAGAAGTTACTAAAGTTAAAATGATTAGAAGAAATTTGGTTCCTGAATATATTTCGGCACTTGCATTGTCGGACATTCAAGATTTGTCGACCCTAGTAAATTTGTGTAAAAGGTTAGAAGAAGCTTCTTTGATGAAACTAAACTCGGTTTTGGCGTCTTCTAATAAACCTAATAAGATTTGCAACCTCTAAGCATCCATATGAGAACAAACATCCTGGGTTGAATGAGAAAGTTTATGCTGTTAAGAGTAGGGTGTTTCAGAATAAATTAGTCAATCCTCAAGTAACAGTAGCGGATAAGAGCTCTTTAGAGTCCTCGGTTTGTAATTCCTTTAGTCCCGATAAGAGGAATCATTTTGTTTGTTGGAATTGCTCCCGTAGTGGACATTGGTTTAGAGATTGTAGAGCAACAAAAAATTTTTGTTTTGGATGTGGTCGAAAAGGCGTTAAGGCAACGTCATGTCCACATTGTTCAAAAACCAGTAAGGCGGCAGGTACATAGTGGTCGGTATCCTGTTCCGCGTCATAAGGCTACAGTTATGATTTGTAAACAAGAAAAATACTTTAGTAAAGACGAGTGGTCGAGATGGCTTACAGTTGTTAAAAATTTTTGTCAGGACTCTTCGAAGCCTAAGAATAATACTCTGTTCATTGAGAAGCAGTGTGATAATCGACCCTACATTATGGTGAAATTAATAGATAGAGACATTACCGGTCTTCTAGATTCGGGATGCACTACCTCAGTAGTAGGATCCTTAGCACTTTCAATTGTTAGAGAATTAGACTTGAAAATTTTAGTTCAGCAAAACAGGTATCACTACAGCTGATGGTTCAATAAAGTCTGTTGTAGGCTCAGTAGATTTGCCAATTTGTATAGGTAATGATTGCCGCATCCTTAATGCATTAGTGGTTCCGTCCCTACCGCATACATTTATTTTCGGTAGTGACTTTGCAAAATTATTTGGTGTAGTTGCTGACTTTAGAAGTAATAATTGGTTTATCCAAAGCAATGTTGGGAACGACATAGGGTATATAGGTCCGTCTTCCATCCCTTTGAACACTGAAGATTCTTTATGTGGTTTACATGACCTCTCAGATGCTCAAAGTGCGCAAGCACAAGAGTTAATAAATTCATTTAGTGAGATTAGCAGCGACGATAGATTAGGACGAACTCACCTAATCGAATTGGACATAGACACAGGCAATGCCAAACCCTTCCACAAGAAACCATATGTCATGTCACCATATATGGGTAAGATATTGAATGAGGAATTGGACGACATGCTTAGACTTAAAGTTATAGAACCGTGTACTAGTCCGTGGTCCTCTCCAGTTTTGTTGGTTAAGAAGGCAGATGGAGAATATCGCTTCTGTTTTGATGGTAGAACCCTGAACGACTTAACTGTTCATGATTCGTACCCCTTGCGAACGTAGATAGAATTCTCAATATGTTGAGAGGTGCGAACTACATTTCGTCTCTGGATTTGAGAAAATCGTTTTGGCAAATCCTCTTAGTGAATCGTCTAAGGATAAGACTGCCTTCAGTGTTATCTCACGAGGACAATATAGATTTACATGCATGCCATTTGGGTTGAAGAATGCTGCGCAGACGCAACAGCGTTTAGTAGATGCAATTTTGGTCCACGTTTTGAACCCCATGTATTTTGCTATTTGGACGACATAATATTATGTTCGTCATCTTTTGAAGATCATCTAAAGTTATTAGTAGAGGTTAAGCAACGTTTAAAAGAAGCTAACCTCACCATAAATATAAGTAAATGTGAATTTTTAAAAACACTTAAATTTTTGGGTTATATAGTAGGTTCGAACTCACTTCGTACAGATCCCGATAAGGTGTCGGCGATGGTTAACTTTCCCGTCCGAAAACCACAACGGAAATTAAAAGGTTTATAGGAATGTGCAGCTGGTACAGGCGCTTTATAAAGAATTTTTCGTCTTTAGTTTCGCCTATTAATGACCTCATTAAAAGTAAGAAAAAAGGTCAAACTGTAAACTGGAGTGCGGAAGCAGAAAATTCATTTGTGCTGATCAAGCAAGCATTAGTTTCTGCACCTCTTCTTTCGCAGCCAGACTACTCGGCACCCTTTATCGTTGAGTGTGACGCAAGCAACACTGGGTTAGGAGCTGTGTTGATTCAGAATGTAAACGGAGAAGAGCGTGTAATTTCGTACGCAAGCAAAACCCTGAGCCGTACTGAGCGCAATTATTCCACCACTGAAAGAGAGTGTTTAGCGGTTATTTTGCAATTGAGAAATTTCGTCCGTGGGTAGAAGGAGTTCGATTCACCGTTGTCACCGATCATTTTTCGTTACTTTGGTTGAGTAATCTTCAGAATCCAACTGGAAAACTCGCCAGATGGTCAGTTCGATTAAGGCAACACTCATTTGATTTGGTGCATAGAAAAGGAAAGTTCAATATAGTTCCAGATTGTCTTAGTCGTGGTGTTCCTTTAGAAAATCCAGAAGTTAACTTAGTAGAGATTAAACTTGATGCAGTAGACTTGTGGTATGAGTCTTTGAGAAAGAAAATTTTGTTGTCACCGAAAAGCTACCCACAATGGAAAGTAGAAGATGGGTTTATTTATAAGTTTATCCTTCCTTATTACCGCATTCGGCGAATGTTGTAGAGTGGAAATATTTGGTGCCAAAGTCTCAGCGCGTAGATGTCATTAAATCATGTCATGACCCCCTTCAGCAGGACATTTTGGTTCCTTAAAACTTTGTCTCGAGTCCAAGAATTGTATTATTGGCCAAAGATGATCTTTGACGTACGTAAATTTTGTAGGAAATGTTTGATTTGTGGTGCTCAAAACCACCCAATAGAGGTCCCTTGGAATGATGGGAAAGGAGAAAGAAGTTGGACTACCATTCCAAACCATTGCATTAGATTTGATGGGTCCGTTTCCTCGTTCCAAACGCGGACATAAATGGCTCTTAGTTGTTGGTGATTGGTTCTCGAAGTATTCGATTTTGCAACCTTTACGTAGTGCTACCGCACATTTGATCGAGAAGTTTTTGGAAGAAAAGGTATTTCTTGTCTACGGAGTACCACAATTTGTTATTTGTGATAATGGTCCACAATTAGTTGGACGTATTTTTAAAGCTTTGTGTGCAAGGTACGAAATTCAAAAATTTGGTATAACGCTGTTTATGCTCCCCAATGCAATTTTGTGGAAAGAATCAATAAGACAGTTGGTACAGCAATCCGTACATACGTAGAAGGACATGATACGTGGGATGTTGAGATATCAAAGATCCAATACGCGATCAACTCAGCAAAACATGAGTCCACCAACTATTCACCAAATTTTTAGTTTTTGGTCGTCAGGTACCTTTAAGTGGAAAAGCTTATAAGGATAATTTTATACCTGGTGAGGATGTTGATGTCGTCTCCAGTAGTAGACCTTCTTATGTTTTGGATCGTCAACTTTTGTTTGATATTTTGGAAGTGTCCGTGAAAATTTGCATGTAGCTTATCAACGTTCGTGTAAACGCTACAATCTTCGGAGAAGAGACATTTCATTCCGAGTCGGAGAGTATGTTTGGAGAACTAATAAGGTCCTCTCGAGTGCTAGTGATAAATTTTCCGCTAAGTTAGCTCCTAAGTTCGTTATGAGTAAAATTCGGAAAAAACATTCCAGTTTAGTATATGAGTTAGAAAACGAAGATGGAACAAGAGCAGGAAATGGCACATAAAGGACTTGAAACCAATTGGAGTATCAGATCCAAATGAAAATGATGATTTTGACGATTAATTCCGGTCCGGTCATCTCTTTGATATTAAGTAATGACGTAGTGGTCTGTTTTGTTTTGTTCCAATTCTTGATCTAGTGTCGGTCCACTAATATTGAGTATTTTGTTTGAGGAGTGAAATAAGTGGTTTGAGATTTTGTAAGTTTTGTAAGTTGAGGTGTGCCTTGGTGCACGCTGGTCGTTTTGCTCGCGCGTTGCTCGGAGATGTGTTTGGAGGATGTCTTTGACAGATATCCTTACAATGTAGAAGTAGGTGGGCTATTTAACTATTGGTCCTGATTTCTACATGTCAAGGTGGAGAGAATGAATTGTTCTTTCCTTGTTCCTTTTGACCGTTAGAAGTTCTTAGATTTGATAAGGTCAAAGTTGACTTGGTGATTTTCACCGTTTGGTCCATCACTAATGAGATCAGTTGTTCGTTAGCAATTAGTGATAGGATGATCAGTAGGGTGTAGGATTCTACAACCCTAACTGGGTTATTTTGGGTTTGAAATTTGATGAGTAACCTGATGGTCAGGTTACCTTTGTTTTGATTATCTCTTTGTAATAAAGTGATAATATTTTGTATTTGAATTTGTTAAGTAACCGTATGGTCGGGTTACCTTCGTTTTGATTATCTCTTTGTAATAAAGTGATAATACTTTGTATTTGAATTTGATAAGTAACCTTTGATTAGGTCACTTTTGTTTTGGTTATCACCTTGTGATGATGCTTAAATTTAGACCTATTAGTAGGGTATTTCTTTTGATTCTCACCTTATAGTGATGATATTTTGAATGGTAATGCTGTTCTGATGAGGAAGCATTCCTGTTTTTTGTAAATAGAGCTAAATGAGCTCCTGGAAGTGAAGTTTTTTTTGAAATTAGAAGTAAATTGTAAGTGTTTGATTTTAGGTCAGAAATATTAGCCTTATTAGAAGTAGGAATCTCAAGTCAAGAAATTTTGTAAATTTAAATTCTTTTGTCCCGTGGAGTGTTTGACTCTCTAATTTGACCCTCCCAATTTTGATTATTACCGATTGTGACTCCCCGATTTTGTCTCCCGATGGACGTCAGGTACACGTAGTTACCAACACACTCTCAATTATAAATGAAGGTCCCCCATTTGAGTAAATTTATAAAATTGCATAGTTGGTTAGGAAGATAGGAAAGGCTAGTATTGTTGTAAAAAAATTTTTTGTATTAGTTATATTTGAAGTTTTTTAAGAAAAATTTTTTTCTTTTAGGAAAGAGGTAGTGTAACAATTTTATTTTTGCAGTAGGAGAATCCATTCATTAAACGTACAATGAATAGTAAAATACCTTTATTAATTAAAATAAATATTCAAGTAACAATCAAACTTTTATAGTATTATAATATCAAGGATTATTAGTCGAGTTGTTTCCGAGTTCGGTGTAATTTCACAGCCACTGGCGCGCGTGAGAGGTTCGAGAACTAAAATCCGGAACCTCCCACCATACAAGAAAGCAGCGAGCGCACTCGTCGATAGTTAAAAGTAGCGTCAAGATGCATTCTAAGAGAATGGCGAGTGACCTCCGAGTCGCTCTATGTTTGTGAAACACTTCCTGAGTAACGGTTAGTACCTAATCCACATTTTGTATATTCGTTGTCATATTAGCTAATTTACAAAATTTATTTAGCGCAACGACCCATTTGAACTCGCAACGACCCATTTGAACTCGCAACGACACATTTGAAATCCCAATGAGAAATTAGAAAACTGCATGGATAACGTATATATCGCACACCACGTCGAAAATCGCAACTGTAAAATTTGAGACAACATGATCCCTTTGAAGTTACAATTTAGAAAGCTTAATTTGTTGGCTACGCAATGAAAAATTATTTTAGTAAATAAATTTAGACAACGGAAGATTACGTTACAAAGTAATGCTGCCGTGATCCAAGTAAGGAACCCGCTTTGCTCCTACACCTGTGTTAAAGCATGGAAAGCAAGTATAATTAGTTGCTGTTCCCGCGCTGCGAGGTAATTTCCATTACATCAAGGGACAACTGCTGCTCTTGGGTTCGTAATAGAATTAAGGATTTCCTGAGTACTTTCCTTCTGAAGGTACATTGTTTCATTTTGTTTGTTGGACGTACAAAAGTTGTTATTCAGTTTACCTGTAAATAAGCTGGTTTTCCCCAGTATTAAATTTGCTTTCACTTAGCTTCGTAAATAAGTGATCACACGTGGCTTCAACGTAATTTAACAGCTGCTATTACATCACCTGTTTGTTTGTTCACTATTGTCAACAATTGCCCAATGGCTAACACATGTTTAGCATTTTAGTACAACCACTATAGATAACATTAGAGAATATCTTGGTGATTATTTTGACTTCAAACTAAATTTAAGTTTGTTAACCTAAAGAGAAAATTTCGTATATTCATTTGTAAATGACTCACACAGATCTGATTGGGTTATAAAGAAACTCTAGCATTTTTAGTTACATAGAATTATAAAATATTTGAGTAAGGATTAGTTGATAACCTTTACTACCAGTTTTGCAAGTACTTTAAATTTTTATTTTTATTTAATTACAATGATACTTTATTTACTGAAACCAAGAAAATTCTTATTAGTAAATTAATATTCTTCATTTAAAGTTTTTTATTCTGATCTAGTCTGATCAGACTTGGTAAACAAAAAGCAATAAGAACTAAAATTTTATGATCCCATTATGCAGAAAATATTCTCTATACTTTTTAGGTATACTTGAGGGACGCAAATAGTGTTCCCATTTTTATGTGACTTAATTATTATTCTTTCTTACAGGAACAGCGTCTTATTCTGTTAAGACAAGTTTGTGTATCAACGAAGGCGATCTCTTTTTGGGTCTCCAAGTCCGCCCTTAAAAATAGCTATGCCCTAAAATAAATCAATTTGGACTTGGTGGCGCCTGTTTGTTTTTTTGTTAAGTGTAACCCTCCATAGATTTCGACTTACCCCCCATTGCTCATAGCTCTACCCAAGGAATAGACCCCTAGTTACGTCGGAAGACTTTGTTTTGCTGACCCCAACTCTAGAGTCAGATGTATGTATTAAGAAGAGCATTAGTTAAGCTCAATTTAGGAAAGAATGTGACCGTTTGGGGTTAGCGATCAAGAAAATATAATACGTTTCACTATTGATCTTTAAATTAAATTTAGGTCCTAATGAGAGAAAGTTTTTGATATCTTCTGGAATTGTAACACTGCTTAGATTAATTAACCATTTGCTATTGTCACTTAACATTTGAGAACTTAGTGTTTGTTTATGTATAAGTAGGTTAAACTTTTTGATGTGAATTTTTTTGACATGTATATAAATTCTTTTAAAGGATACATCTTGTCTTTTTGAAAATTCATGTAACACATGTGGAGGTAAAGAATCCTTAAGGGATTCTTTAATAGTCCTGGTAGAAATTTCTAATGAATTTAATTTTATATATGTGATATTAATTTCAAAATTGAGAATAGTTCTATCGAACCTGTTTATGCTTCTTTTAATCTTGTTATTGATCCATTCACTGTTGCATGGTTGGTAGTGTAGTTGAAGTGATGTGGGTTGGAAGAACTCTTTCTCTTCTACATTTTTCTAAGAATATTCTTCTGTTCATCAGTTTGGCTGCTTTTTTTGTGTTGTTTGCCCATATTTTCAGTTTTTTTACTATGTTATTACCATAACTTCTTCTTATGTCGTTGTAGAATCCCATTTTTACCTGTAATTAATATACCTCCACTTTATTGACCAGGAATCAATGTTCGATAGTAAATAATATTTTCTTTTTTGGGACAGTTTTGGTCAAGAATAGAATAAATGTCAATTAATCATTTATTTAAAAGTACTTGACGTTTCGGTCTAATATTCAGACCTTAATCATAAGTCTAAAAAGTAAGGTAATAAGATAAAATTAAAACAGTGTATAACTTTTAATTCTATCTTCTACTTTCATAATTTAATATCAAAGTGACATTACTTTATTCTAGTTACCAACAAAACAATTTTATTCTTCTGTCAAATTATATCTGTCAAAAACTTTGTAATACTTTTACAAATAGTATTAATCAAATTTAAATGTAAGTTATACACTGTTTTAATTTTATCTTATTACCTTACTTTTTAGACTTATGATTAAGGTCTGAATATTAGACCGAAACGTCAAGTACTTTTAAATAAATGATTAATTGACATTTATTCTATTCTTGACCAAAACTGTCCCAAAAAAGAAAATATTATTTACTATCGAATATATATATATATATATATATATATATATATATATATATATACATATATTAATTTTCATCTTGTCTTTTGACTAGCTATTTAAATTTTGTCTGGCAATGCCATCGACACTATCACGTCGGAGACTGGAAACAGTCTTTGATAGTTAGTTGCTTATTCTCGAGTATAGAGAGCGCATGAGAAATATTTGCACTATAAATACACTTTAATTTGTGTATTGTTTTAGAACTTTAGTTGGTTGTTTTGCAAAAATATATGCGTCCGGCTGATGATCTGCAAGAACAGTGAAACAGGTCACGGGCTTGTCTTTTTGCAAAATAACTAACACTTTATATATTGATTTCGATCCTCTATGCTCGAATTACTTTCTCCATGCTAGGCAAAATTATTCGTTAATGTTTAATTGGAAACGGATTGGTTTCCGTCAACCAACTTCCTCGATTAGCACTGGGTGTAGTACCTTCTTAGAAGGTCCGCCAGTGCTAGGTAGGTAACAGGTCATTTGTTTATTTAAATAGGTTATTGGTTTTTTGTGCTCTAACTTCCTAATACCCTTACTAGCATAAAGCTATCTGCAAAAGTAATCTACTCTGACTGAAAATTAAAAAAAAATATACTCCTAACTAAGAGAATTGGTCAATACATGCTCATAGAATACCAACCAAACGTTACTAAAAAAAACAGTTAATGTACACACATACACACAGCATCGACTTCATCTCAACAAAAGAGATCCACTTTAGAATCAGTTAAATATGAGCTCTAGCGTTATAGAGCATAATACCCACAAACTTGTTTGAAGCTACTCCACGAAGATGACAATAGCTTGGTCTGCAGGAACTCAGGTGTAAACTACTTAAAAAAACACTACTTTGAACCGGTAGTTTAAATGAATGGTGTTCACAAAATTATAAACGATTAAAATTTTTAAACAGTTTAGAGCATAAAATTGTAGTACTTAGTATTCACGTTTTTGGCATTTTTTTGTTAAATAAAATAATACATACTTGTTAACAAAAGCTAAAAAAAAACAAAAGTTTAATTTCAACTCCAATAAGTAGTACAATTAAAGATTTTGCTCCTACAGATATGTTTTCAGTCGTTTTCTAGTATGTTTTGTTGCACCTATAATGTTAATGTAGCGCGGATTTGAATGACTTCGATCAGATAATTACATTAGAACGTAAACAAAGCATCTGTACACAAAGAATAATTGGTAAGCACCCTGTGGCGCTTCAAATAGAGTTGATTGAAAGGTACAAAGGTTTTGCATTTAAGAGTTATTTATATTACAATAGAGAATCTCAAGAATATTGTTTGCATCTTTCGATATGTTTTCGAACGATTGGATAAAATATAAGTTGCCGTAGCAATTGTTAGTCAGTCAGTTCCGATCGCAGTTTTGATCACGATACGAGTACTGGCTGAGGCTTTGATTGCAATGTGTTCTAGTTTAAAGCTTTGAAAGATGTGATATAAACTAATGAATTGATAATATAAACTAATAGTTAGTGCTTGGATAGTTAATTATAGTGCTTCGGGTATAAGTAATTAGAAATACGGCAATATAGTTTTAAGAAGCTACTTCTTGTACTGCTAGAGACTAATAGAAAATAAAGAGTTAGGAGAGCTTTTAACAAGTTCCTTTGTTGCTACCAGTTGTTAAAAAGGTTTGTATAATTAGTTTGAAAATAAAGAACTTTGTTATTGCAGATAGAGTTTTCGTTACACTAATATCAAGTAGTGGGATTAAAAACTTTTAAGCGATTTCTATTTGCACACCTGTCACTCGTAGCCAAAAAATGGTAGATGGACAGCAAAATTGTTTTGTTCTAAGAAGCACAAGTCAAGCGTTTCTAAGAGCTTGGCTGAATATTCCGGAAAATTACAATAACGCGCAGAGAAACATGACCAGAACTCTGCAAGACTGGCAGCTAAGTTAAAGTAATTTTCGAAAAAATTTAAAAAAGAAGTAATTAAAACAACAACTTATGAATTTTCTAATAGTACAGAAACCTTTAATGCCAATGATACAGTAGAGCGCCCCAGAATTTGATCATGTCTTGTAAAGTAAAACGAAATGAAGGTTCAGAATAGAACTACCCACACTTGGTAAAAAGTCACCTTACCAGGCATATTTTAAACAATTAGAGGCAACCGCAAGAGCTAACGGATGGAACGTTGGTGAAAGCGCAAACACATTGATCATCGCGGTATGATGTGGTGCCTTGAATATTCTGTAGACCGTACTAGACCATCACCAAAGAATGGGGCCTTAACATTAGGGCTGGAAGTTAGGTACGGCGACTCTCATCTGTAACAAGTGTATTGCACTCATGTTAAGAACCGTCAACAACAGGTTAACGAAAATTTGCAAGAGTTTGAAGCAGATATTGCTCGCTTGGCTGGCCCGTCCAAAGACTTCACGTGATGCCCTGGCTTACGCCTTAGAGCTCGAGGCGGCAAATTAAGCGACGCATTTAATCTGTAACAAGATAGTACGCCTGAAGAGTAGCGGAGCCAAAAGAGCGTGGAGGAAATGATTCGACGGGCATTGCGTGACAAGCAGTGGGACACGACGCCAGTAGCGCGCGAATTTAGGCACATGCATAACCAATGTAAACGATTTAAGAAAGAACAGATTCTGTTCCAAATACGGTCGTTCGCTTCGTACGAGTAAACTGTGATCTTGTTAGTCAGACTACTATGGTCAATGACAATTGGTAACTTCTGCAGTTGCGATCGGAACAGGAAAATGACAAATACCTAGGTGTCATTCTGGGTCAGAAAGTCAGAGGAGAACGATCATCCTGGCGTGACATTAGTCCTGAAGTCGTGCTGGCCACAATGATATTCTCTGAATGTATAGAACGAGATCCTGTTGTGATCCTTGGAGAATGTATTTGCAAGCGTAAGCACACTTCAGGTGGAGATTTGTAAAAGCCGAATGTAGGGAGTTTTAGGACATCTGCAAGATGCGACCACGGGAAGACATTTTGATGTTGAGAAGATTTTCAAGAAAGTTCGAGCAAGATTTTATTGGATATGCTGAAGGGAGAATGTAAGGGAGTGGTGCCGCTAGTGTCAGCTATCTGCACTATTGGGAAACTGTAAGGTTCCAATGATGCAATATAACGTTGTGAGTCCCTTTGAGAAAATGGCAATTAATATTGCCGGTCCATTTCCTGATACCGACACCGGGATAAGGTTAGCGGGAAGTTGCCAGGTGCCACAAATCTCTTAAAATTTAAGACAAAAACTTTTGATCCTACTTGTAAAATATATTGGAATCTGATAAAACTTGAATTTGAAAACATTTAAGGGCTGATAAATTGTCCTTTTGTATAAATAATTGCTTTTAAAAAAATATTGGGCACTGGCTTAATATTTTTGGGTCCCGCAAGCAACTTGAAATTTTGAAGAATGATTTCACGATACAATTTTTAATACACCCAAGAAATGATAATTTTGAAATATAAAACTTTTGGAATTTACTACACTTAGTTTAATATGTTCAGGTACCGAAACCTCTTCCGATCTGATAGAAACTAAAATACGTTTTTCCCCACGATCGTACATATGCTCTTCCTAGCAGCTTCAAGAACTTTAAATTAGTTTTATTGTCATGTCGGTTTATAGCAATATCGCCACTGACACATAACTTTCCTGCTTTTACAAAATGGACCTCGGCAGCGATCAAAAGTATCTTTATCAGATCTGCCAACTATGTCAGAATGAAATCGCCTACTAGAACTGGCAAATAAAAAAACGTAGCTCTTCATTCCATTCTAGATGGCTATTCATAAGCAGACTGTTTAGACTATGTAGCTCCAAAAATGCCATCAAAGGATCTCGTAGGCTTGTGCAGATTTTTGATGAGAGTGAATTCCCCTCTGTGGTTCCATATAAAAAATAGCACGGTTTTGCTCTGAGAGTTTTCGCCATCTCTAGAAAATGATAACTTCTTTGCGGTTCAAATCTCGGATGAAGTCCTTCAATGAAATGGGTTTCTTTAAGAAATTCCGAAAATATTTTGCTAGTGAGTGAACGAGTTCATACTTTTGAATTCGCATTTCGACGAATAGTTGCTGCAAAACAAGAGAACGAAAATAAACATATATGCATACGGTTCAGAGTTCTAAGCTTTTTTGAGATAACAGATTACACTGACCTGCTGCTTTGATGAGGATAGATCTGAACTCACAGTCACTCGAAATATTCCCTTAACAGATGTGGAAAATTTCCTGGACTTAAAACCGAAACGGGCCTTCCTTTTGAGTTTATAGAATATGCCTGTCACACAGAAAACTGAGAGATATTCCAGTCTGGTAACCAAAGCCTCTTTTTCAGTCTTTGGTGTAGATAATAGGCACGGACTCATTGTGGCATGGTTGGAATTAAAATCCGTAATGAAGACTTTCAACAACAAAGCCGAATTTTATGTTTAGAAACAATAAACTTACATTTATTACGTTGTCTCTTACTTGTTTAGTAATGATGTGACCTTTGTGTGAAAAATTAAAGTGCAATATCAAAATTTAATAAACGTTCTAAAGTTTAAAAAATTGGAAAAAGCTCTTTTTGTAAATATTACGATGGGCTTGCAGTACTTGAAGATATTAACTTAGGGATCTGAAATTTTTATAAGGAATTACTAATATAAGGCATCAACTTCGGAGACTTTAAGCGTTTTCATATTCAAATTCTCTCATTACCGGTATATTTTAAAAATTGAACAAAAAAAATTACAATTTGCAAAATTTTAAGTTGTTTGCAACACATGAAGATATTTTTTCCAGGGGTCTGTACTTTTAACCGATAAATACTATTGCAAAAGACAAGGTATCAACTCTCAGGTATTTTCAAATTCTAGTTTTATCAATTCCTAACATTTTACGAATCTGTCCAAAAAAATCACTAATTTTTAAAACTTCAAGGAGTTTATTGCAACTGAAAATATTAAGCCATGTACGTGCACTGTTGTTATAATGATTATTATTATTATCCTAATTCGGATAATCGATATTCATACACATTGAGAGTAGCTTATAATTGAAGTAATTGCTTGAAAAATTTAAAAGAGCAAATACGCAGTGCAACATACGTGCAAGATCATGGCCAAAACAATGAAATGCAAGATTCTGGTATACCTGACTTCCACTCTTCGATTTAACCGAGTTTGAGTTGTATGTACAATTTTTCTTCACGTGCTGGACGACGTGTTAAAAACGGCATTATCTGCATTGTTTTTGTGTACCAGTGTCGAGGCCTCTATAACGCGGAAGCCCACGGCGGTTCATGACTGATGACGATACTAATACTCTATGTAAATTTTCTCGGACCTATCGATCCTCAGAGAGAATTATAGTTATTGATAATACGAAACCTAAGCGGCCGACTTCGATCTGTTACTCGGGTGGAAAAAATTTTTCTAACAAAATGTAATTTTTGTCAACAGCGTCAGTAGATAGATTATGTCTGTACGAGCACAAAATATCATTTTTTTGCATGTATTTTCCCATAAGTAAATCAAAGCTTGATTTTGAAACTTTCTGTACCCGCGAGAAAATTTTAATCACCGTGGAAAACTTTGTTAGTTTTCGAGATGACAAAATTAATCGCTTTCGACATGGACCGCTACATTTCCGCAGCCTTGGCAAAGTAGTTCTCAATATCTTTTTTCAATGATAAATCATGGCAACAGAAATAGATTAAAAACATGTAAATAGATAAAAATAAAAATTTATTAGAATATATATGCTCAGTATTTTTCAATATTTATACGATGTGTAAATTTACAATAATATACATTCTTACATATATATTTCATATGTACACAACTATACGCAACTATACATTTAAACTATATTATACATATATTTTGATTTAAAATCTAAACAGTATTATAATAGAATGCTAACCTATACATAATAGTGAATAACTAACAAATTAATAATACTATACACATGTATACTCATACAACTATATTTAAATGTTATACCCAAACACCATTGAAACAAACATTATTTTAAATATATAACAAACCTAAACACGTAGACCTATTTATGACTGCTAGCTGCATAGAAGATTTCTGAAAGTAAATGTTAGATAATATCTGAAATATTTGATCAGGCTTCAAACAAAATTTTCAAGGTAATTTATTTTGGCAAAACTGTAACTATGCCGTTTACAATAATGGCACAACTAATATTCAATCTATACAAAATTTGCTGCGTTATTATTAATTCTGTAACACGTGCGTTCACACAGTACCAGTTTACACAAATATTAAGAGTTCCATATGTTCTAAATCAACTAACTGAAAACGGACACCTGTAACATGTTTAATTTCAGCAATAATTATTCGCATTGAATTACGAGGATAATGCGCTAAGCGTGCCTTATTCTTTATTAATCTTCTTATATTAAAATATCTGTGTGACATAAAGTTACGTCGTCAAGCATCTCTAGCTGTTTCTTGCGTATTCCTCACCTCTAACGTCGCTATCATTCGGTTCTCGCTTCGCCGGGTTAGTCGTCCGCTAGCAACCGCCTTATCAAGATGTATTCCCGGCTAGAGGCATGCGACCTTCCGATAAATTACTTATGTAAGCAGGTCAGGTCGTGCTAGACTTGAAACTATTTTTGATACCTTCTACTAACGGTTGGTAAAGTATACATTTTACGAACTAATTTAATTTGGTTTCATTTATTTAGCGCGTCGCTTAGGATTTGTAACTTGTCAACTTAGAATTTGTCAACTAAGAGTTTGTCAACGAAGAATGATAGATGTTGGTTTTGATTGCAGTCGTCCCAAATTCGAAATGGCTAGTAACATTGGTCGGAGATTATGAATTCCCATCCAGATTTGTCTTGGAGCAACAGAGGCAGTTTGGTTCGTTATTAGATATAAGAAATTTCTTGCATGTGTTTTGAATGTCGTAAAAATTTGATAAACAGACTATCATATAAAGCACGAAAAGTTGCTATTATGTTTTCAAACATGTAATCTGTTTAATTCTCAATTATTGTTGAACTGGTTTTACAAGCCGTAGAACGAAATTTTGTCAAGTTAGGTTTATATAATTACAAGCTTTGTTCCATTTGAACCTTAGATAATTTCAAGGTATGTTTTCGACGTCATATTTTTTTTGTGTTGCACAGTTGACAGATATTGTCATGAAAGCAGATGCTTCGTGCAGCTGTCATAGAATTTAAATTAAACATTTTTATTTTTGTGATTAGCTTTTATCTACATATAAATTATAAAATCTAAATATGAAAATTTAAATACACGCTGCGTAAGGATTTAGGAACTGTAATCTACCTGAAAAGATCTGCCCAGGTTAGAAACGTTAATTCAGTGTATTGTGGCTACAAATTATTTTTAATCAAATGTTTAAATCAAGTTTATGTTTGAAGAGCAGTTGTTTGTTTTAAAAAGTCAAAACCTTGACTTTGTTATGGATGTTAATGATGAATTTTTTTTTACTTGTTAAAAGGTTTTGAAAGTTTAAAAGACAGTTTTTTTAGTAAAGAATTAGTTAAACTTTGAGGCTTTTATTTTGGTCAAATGCGATCAAATCTGATAACACACAGGTAGAATTTTTGAGTAATAATTTTGTGTCAATATCATATTGGATATACATTTTTTATTTTTGATACCTTTATAGGACACAAATGGTGTTCTACATTTTTATTTATTTAATCTTTGCAATTTCTTACAGGAGCTGCGTCTTATTTTTATAAGACAAGTTTTTGTTAACGAAGGCGATCGTTTTATCTTTGGGTTTCCACGTCCGCCCTTAGAATTGTGCTCTGCTATTATCGTAATTATCTCAGGACTTGGTGGCGCCTATTTAGCTTAGTTTAGCTTTAATTTGCAAACAAAATTCGACTTACTCCCCCACTTCTTATTGCTCTACCCAGGAATAGACCCCTAGCTATGTCGGAAGATTTTTGATCACTGGCGCCCATTTGGAAAAATAAGTAACACTGACGCCACAACATATATATATATATATAAAAACAAAATCAGTTACACTGTCGCCGAAACGTGGGGCTGGCATAAACAAAAGTAGTTACAAACCTATTAACTGAAGCTTAACCTAAACACACACGCACTTGTAAGTAAGTTTTTTATATAGTCAATAATACATTCAAGTACTAACCTTTGCACCAATATAGCTACAGCCTGTGGTTATTATTTCAATTTCTAAACTACCATCGAGTGATTGATTTTTTTTGCACCAAAGCTTTGATATTTCAACCTGCTTCCAACACACGGGTTAAATAATTAGGAACCAATATACTCCTAAAAATTAAACTGAACTGCTTGGTAAGGGAGTATCGGAACGTAATAGGCTACTTAGCATAGCTCAAAACCCTCTCTAATCAAGCACTTGCCTCACCAAAGCGACCTGTTGAGCGTCTTGATGTTAGTAATCGAGTTTTGCTTCGAAGAAAGAAATTGCTCTTATTAAAACTACACAAGGCATTCTTGGCAAACTTCGGACGGGCGAATCAAAATTAGATTTGATTTATGTCGCTTTCTCTATCTGTGCTTTATATATTTAATCCTACGTTTTCCGGACTTAACATGTAATCTGAATCATCACAAAACTGTACATGACCTACTTTGTTCTTATGTGTATAAAATCATCGGCGGTATATAGGGACACTAGGATAGTGTACTTTATATAAACATCATGAGAGTCCAGAATCTAGACATTTTACTAAGGAAAAAATGCGAAATTCGACGATTAAGCAAAAAGGCAAATACCAACGTCCTGTATATAAACTATAATTATAACTATATTCAAAGAAAGGAAAAGTATTCGTAAAGATTCAACGAAATAAACAACCTTGCAAGTCATAAAACCACATAGACAGAAAGCTACAAAACAATACGCGTGAGTAGTGCATCATTATTATACAAAGTATTCAATCTAAACAAGCAGGTTTGTCAATGTGTAAAACGGATAAACGCATATGATTTGGTACATCAATAAATACAAAGCTACGTGACCAAAAGTATGAAAATCAAACACCTTGATAATTTGAAAATAATAACAGATTGAGGATTAAGCAAAGTTCAACAAATTTGCTGTACAAACAAAGCGTACGTGATTTAAAAGACCATGAAAGATGTTAAATTCCAACTAATTTATACAAGTAACCTGAAATTCTACGTGCAATAAAGAGCGTCTCGACTTCGTTATACATGGAAATTTCATAGGAATGCCCAAGCCTTCATGTGAAAAGCAAGGCACAAGGCGGTAATCATCAAATGATGCGCCTGGCCCATTAATTACAAACAGATAGGTGTTTTCCTTAAGTACCAAAGGATTTGACAAACAAATTAGTTTGCAATGAGGGTACGGTCCACATCGCCTGATATAAAATATTTACGTAAAATTGCAAGTGATTTTATAATTAATCATCTAAATGAGGCGATAGTTAAATAAGTGAATAATTAAACAAGGTTCGCCGTTTAATCCTCAAAAACGTAAGTTATAAAAGGTTACTTTAAATAGGTTTTAAGATTTCATATTAACAAAGGACCCCAAGCAATTTCTGAATCCGATCTGGAGAAGTTGATCCAGCATGTCCAAACAATTTCTGGATCTGATTTAGAGAAGTTGAACAAGCATGTCCAAACAATTTCTGGATCCGACCTGGAGAAGTTGAACTAGCTTGTCCAAACAATTTCTGGATCCGACCTAGAGTATTTAAATAAATACCCGAAGAATCCATCTGGCGCAGAATTTCTAAAATTTATCTGGCTAACTCAAGGAATAACTATAAAATGAAGCTGAACCAGCGAATTAGGAATATACGTGAAGCAAGAGAAGATATACCTGGAAATAACAGGAGCAGAAACTGGTATGAATTGGGGGAACGAGACACGCCAAAAGGGGACAACAGGTTAGCCATTAAAATGTTTTGTTGCAGTGATAATTTTATTTCTGAATATTTTAAAACATTGCATTCAGGAAAATTTATGTGAAAGTCAACAAAAATCGTTTTGGCATACGTTATAATTTACGTAAAAATTTAAGGAAGACCGATAAACGTTCATAGGACTTCGAGTAATAATAAGAAGTTGATTTTTGCTGACTTTATGATCAATGAAAGGGAGTTATAATTTTTGGGAAAAATTAATTCAATTTTATAAAAGGGGTTCTATTCAACAACATTATAAACGCTTTGTACATTGTTTATAATGAGAACATTATATAAATTGTGGTTAATTGTATTTAGCTCAAATACATAGAAGTAGAGATAAAAAGGGAGATTGGGAATTCTTTGTTGTCGTATCGTCGTAAACTCCGTGCGTGGTTAAAACTAGGCATTACAATTAAAATTGACAAAAAAATTATTTTTTTGAGATGAAAAAGGGGGCATCGAGTTTTTGTAACGATATCATAACAATAAATGTACCTCATATAGGTAGTACGATGTCAATAAACAGCACGGATGGATCATGAGCCAACATCTACCCTGTGGAGGTTTTGAAAGGACAGACACCTACATCCATGTAACAGCAGTTCCCTATAATGCTCCAGAAGGCTATATCTTGAAGTTGGATTTCGAGTATCCCGAGTGTATTTGTGACTAGCATAAAGATTAGCCCTTTTGAACAGAGCATATTGATTCCAGGACTGGAGGACCACCTTTGTTGAAAACTCAAAGCTCCACGCTAATTGCTACATTAAACTCAAAAGCAACATATGTGAATCACTACAGAAATAAAAAACAAGCGGATGGTTTTAAATTATGAACAATCCATCCAGTGCTAAAATTTAGACAAAACTGCTGGTTAAAATCCCACATTGATCTAAATACTACTTTGAAAACGTGCAAGGTATGAATTTGAAAAGAACTTGTCGAAGCTAATGTATTATGCCGTCTTCGTAAAAACAATGGAGAATACACGAAAACGTTGCACTCTGAAACTTGTAACGCACTGAGAAGGCAGGTATTGTGCAGAAGTTATTCAAAAATGTTTCGATAATTGACCTAAGCCTTACTGTAATGGAACTTCCTAAATCAGAGGTATGTTTTAGTAAGCCGATCTATATCGGTATGTGCGGCCTTGATATTGCCATTTAGCTATCTATAATTTTCACTATGAATATATGAATGTTGTTGTAAGAGCTGGGTGGCAAATTCTTTACACGAATACAGATTGTCTAGTCTAAAAAATTATAAACCATGAGCTCTATGGAACCATAAAGTGAGATGGCATTGCACAGTATGACATATCGAAATATCCTTCCAACAACGTTTACGAAATTCCTTTGGTTAATAAGGAAGTATTTGGGATGATGAAATACTAGAATAACGCTCGACTTATGACGGATTTCATTGGTTAACGGTAATAGGTGTATGTCACGAAGATCCTTAAAACAGATGAGGAAGAGGAGGCTAAGCCCTCTCGATTTAATGGAATAAGATGAATCTTTCAAACATTATTTGCTATTCAAAATTTTGGTGTTACTAAGACGATAAAATTGGTTAAAAAATCGGTAATGAAGAATAGAATAACACTTAATGATTATGTCAGCTGCGTAGAAGATTTTAAGAAAACGTTTGTTACACAGAATTAAATTCAATCGTCCAATCATTCAGTTCGTACAACAATTCAAAAGAAAATTGCGTTAGTTCCAAGTGACGACAAGCGCTACTTACTTCCAAGTTTATATTCGACATTTCCTATCGCACATTATTTGACTGCGGTCACTGGTCAGACTATGAACATGATAGATTTATAGAATACTTTTTTATAATATATGGTCTTAGGATAAAGGTTGTTATAAAATTATTATTGCTGTTAGGATATAAGTTGCACATGTATAATATTTATTACAATATGGTGTTAGGGTATAAATTGTAAATATAGTTGTATGAATATAGATGTGTACAAAATTATTAATATATTAATCATTCACTATTGTGTATAGGTTAGTATTTTATTATAATACTTTTTGGATTGTAAAACAAAATATATGTGCAAGTATCGTTTAAAGTATATTTGCTTATGTATATAAATATAAGGCGTACCTATAAATTGTATGCATAAAAACGTATTAAAATTTGTTAAAGTAGACATCGGATAAACATTGATAACAACTGTGCATATATTGTTTAATAATCTTTATTTTATTTATACTGATATTTTTTAATCTACTTCTATTACTATGCTTTATCAATGACATTATAAAACGAGTACTAGTGCCTTCGGCAACGTTGCTAGGATCTAGCAGACCATGCCGCAGGCAGTTTAATCTTGTCATCTTGAAATCTAACAAATTTTACCCCGGTCATTAAAGTATTTCCCCGTATGTTCCTTAGATTTTGTTATGGGGAAAAACATAAAAAACGAATTTCTGTGCTCGTATAGACATAGCCTATCTACTAGTATCCCATAGAGCGCAACAAACTAAGTCTAAAACTTTCTTTGATTTCTCCAAAAAACCTACAGATAACATAGCTATAGACGATTGAGTATGCTAACCCTTAAGAACAGGCTGTATTTCATATCTGGAAAGCTCTTAGCGATAGAGCCAAAATAAGAAAATTTCGCTAGCCAACACCTCATTTGACCCTGGATATCCCGCAGCCATTCTCTGCAAATTAAGTATGCTATGCCATCAAACATTAACTAATGTTGCTCTGAGAATCTGTGGATATTTTTCTCGTCAGACAGGCTAGTTATTGTACAAATCACTGTGATGTGAAAGATATTTTAAGGTGGTCAAAACAACATTATTTAATTAACTGTTAAAAAGGGCTCACTTGAGCATACTTGTCAATAGTTTCGAAATTACCTTGCTTCTGATAATCACCATTTAGTGGTCGAAATACGCTTTTAGCTTTTAAAATAACTTTGTGATTCAAGGAATATATTTAATTTGATTCGTTTCACAGAGCTTTTAGTTAGTTATCATTTCTACAGCTGTCTTATAACCATCTATTTTTCAGTTGACACGCTAATATTACAACATTAGTCTGCAACAGTACAAGGCAAATGGCATTCAATACGAGAAAGAGTAAATCAGTTACGATGACGTGCAATACAGTTGCAGTAATTTACTTTACGTATTCCCACAATAAAGCAGGGCACTTAATTTCACGCATTAAGGGGTAGGAAACACTTTCCGAATGAACAAGCTGAATGAGAATCTTCGAATTGTGAATTTTATCGTCCCTAGACCTTGAAAGATATATCTATATGTCTCTCTTATTTTAAAAACGTTCATTACAAGAATAATTAGAGTTTCGGTTTGCCAATATTAAAGAATGCACGCATTCCTAAAAATAAACGGTTCTAAATTATTCCATTTTAAAGAACTTATTTATTTTGGGCCACAAAACCGTTTAATATCAAAATCGAGGTAAAATGACTAGGAGTTCACAAGAGTAAAGTCACACAGTAGGATGGAGTGCATAGGGTGTAAGTTTATTATAGTAGAACCCTTCTGTGTCACAAGCTGTAACTGACGGTGATACTATTATTTATTGTTCACTGATGTGTAAATTGTCGATCCAGAAAAACATATAAACCTCCGAATAACGAATTCTAACTTATATCTACATCGATCGAAACAGTTACTTTATTTAAATGCATTAAACCATTTTAAACAATTTTCTAAGCTTTCTTCATATCTTGTGCCAATGATTTATATATATTGCTGTGATATTGCTGCAATAACCCGGTGCCTCCTTTTTGTGAAATGAAAAGGTTAACATTCTTCTTTCTATCAATTTTAATTTCAATTTTTAATTTTAATTTTAATACCTCGGCTAGCTCAGTTTTAACCACGCACGGAGCTTGCAACAATACGACAACAAAGCATTTTTAACTATTTCCTTTTACCTCTACTTCCTATGCCTTTTAAGCAAAACACAATTATCCACAATTACTATAATATTCTCAATATTTACAATGCGTTTATAATTCCTTTGAATAGAAACTCTTTTAATAATTGAATTAATTTCTCTCAATAATTATAATTTCTTCTAAGTGAACAAACATCTAGCAAAAATCACCCCTATTGTTATTACGTGAAGCCCTATGAACGTTCATCAATCTTCCTTATTTCTTTACGTAAATATATAACATATGCTATAACGATTTTTGATGACCATCGAATAAAATTTTCATGAACGCAATATTTTTAAAAATATTCAGAAATAAAGATACAACAAATATTTAGAATAGCTAACCTGTTGTCCCTTTTCAGCGTGTCTCGTTCCCTAATCAGACTAGTTTCTGTTCTAACTCTTCGTCGTTTCAGTTTCAGCTTATTCATTTAAATGCTCCAGGTCGGATCCACATATACTTGTTTAGGTACTGTTTGTATATTCTTATATAATTTTTCCAGGTTGTTCCAGAGATTGTTTTAGTATTCTTGTTTCAATTCTTCTAGTTGATCCAGAGACTATTTGGACATCCAGGTGGGATCCAGTAATTATTTAGAGTCCCTTTGTTGATATAAATCTTAAAATCTATTAAAAGCAACCTTTTATTACTTACGTTTTTGAGGATTAAACGACGAACCTTTTAATAATTATGTACTATCACCACATTAAAGTTTGTTAATTATAAATCACTTTTAATTCTTCTGCGTAAATATCTTTCTTCCAGGTGATGTAAACGATGCCTTCTTTTAATTCAAACTTCTTTGTTTACAAAATCCTGTTGTATTTAAAGAGAACGCCTATCTGTTTACAATTGGTTGTTCAAGCGCATAGTCCAAATATTACCGCCTTGTACCTTAATCTTCACATGCAGGCTTGGGTATTTCTACGAATTTCCACTCTATAATGAAGTCGGGACGCTTGTCCCTGCACGTAGGATTTCAAGTTATTTGCATAGAGTAGTTGGATTTTCAAATCTTCCATGGTCTTTCAAATCACGAACGCTTTGTTTGTACGGCAAATGTGATGAACTTTGCTTTATCGCTATTTTGTAATTATTCCTTATCTATCAACGTGTTGGATTTTATACTTTCTCGGTCACGTAGCTTTATTTATTGATTTATGAAATCACATCCGTTTTTCTGTTTTACGCATTTACAAACATGCTTGTTTAAATGGGATTCTTTGTAAAATAATGATGCACTATTCACGCGTATTGTGTTGCAGCTTCTGTCCACTTCGTTTTATGGCTTGTAAAGTTGTTTATTTAATTGAATCTTTTGGAATACTCTTACTTTCTTTAAGTTTAATTATAATTATAGTTTATATACAAGGCGTTGGCATTTGTTTTCTAGCCAAATTCGTCAAATTTCGCATTTTCTTTTTAAAATGTCTAGTTTTCTGAATTCTTATCATGTTTACATAAAGCGCACTATCCTAGTAATTCTATATACCCTTAAATGACCCTATTATCATAGCTATATATATATATATATATATATACATATGTATATATATTTATATATCAACGGCGATCGCTTACATCCACGAAGGCCATTCATGCAAAAATTATTGGAACAACTAAAATCGAATCATATTTGTAATTGAATACTCAAGGTATTTTAAAATAAAAGTAGTAAACCAGGTAAACATGATACATTTTAATTTTTCTTGATAACACATCCAGTAGAAGCAAATGCAAATTGAATTCAAATGTTTTCTTCTAAAAATTTGCGCATGTCCATTATCACCACTTATATACATAACAAAATAAGTCCTTTAAGTATGAATTTACGACAAAATTTAAAGCTTTTTCCGACTCAATCTATATTCTAAAAATGGATTTAAGCTCACGCAATGGAAGTTATATTGACGTAAACTTCTCAAATAGATCAGTATTTCCGCACATTGAATTTTGATTTATCCCTAAAAAGTTATTTTTATTTGTTTAGCGGCAAAAATGGAGAGGAACTATAATCATAAAGTCCTTTGTTTCGTAGAATCTCCATAAAAGAACCCACTCTAATAGTGAAAATACGATTTTAAGACGTTAGAATATAAATATACGAATCCCCCTAAGAACTAGCTATCAACTACTACGCCATAATAGCACAACCTGAAATGTTTTTTGATGGCGGCGGTGCTAAAACGTTCAATGAAGCGTTGCAAGTACAGGGGTTAGAAAATCCACCAGACGTGTTTCGGTTAGTTTGGTTGCATAACCACAAATACAGTTGCGGTTCTGTTTAACTTTATATTGCAACATATTTTATTTAACGCTTCTTCTCGTGTGTTAAAACATGTGAGCAGATACCACTGAAAAGCGTGTTATATTTATTACGTTTTTGTACTAGGATTGTTAGCTTGCGCAGATTATTAAAAAAGAAATAACGTGCCAATTGTCGAACATATAATGCGTGCAGCAAAAGTCCGGTTTTACAAAGTAATGATATTTAAATATTTACAGAGCAGAGTACCTACAAAATCATAGGAAATGACTTGCCAAGGATAGGAAGGTTTATCTCTAGGAGTAAACAAACCAGGAGAAGGTAACTGATCAACTTTATTGGCCGCACAGACAGGACAAAGTCAGATACGACGAGCAACGTAAGTTCGTAGGCAAGACGAATAGTAGGTGCGGAGAAGGCGGGGGCAAATTTTGGACACGCCATAATGGTCGGAAGTGGTGAAGGACGATCAGATGTTTACGTTGCTCAGAAGGTAAGACGATTTTCCAATCGTCTTAAGAATCCGCTGCGATAGAGGTCTTATGATGACGGAAAAGAATATCGTTTACCACGGCCTAGGAAGGATAATATCTGGAAAACTTTAAAATCATGTTGTTGTACCAGGGATTAGAAGTCGGAAAGGGTAACCTCAAGGGAGGTAATTCCTAAAACAGACGCAGGCTCGAAGAGTACATAGAACTAGAAGAGGTTTCAGATACGACATGATTTTTCCTTTACAATAAAGAATAGAAAAGTTGAGACCAGTGAGTCAGGCGTCCAAAAGAACTTTGAAATCTATTTAGTCAGATGAGCAAATGGTGGTCAGTGATGACAGTAAAGTGAGTGCCTGGCCAAGCCAGACCTTTTTGCCGCTTGTATGCGAATGATTGCTCTCCACCCTCAATACCTTTTGAATCCTTTTAAGCGATATTTAGAATTTCTTAATACATAAATACGAACATCAAATACGATATTTTGTTGGTACTTATGAGTATTTTAATATCAAATAAACTTATAAAATTTTAATAAGCATTTCATTGTAATATCAATGAACCAGATGAAATTATAAATTAGTACAAACATCATTATAAATATACCAATATACAAACCAAAGTAATTAAATATTGAAGGAAAATTAAAATACAAATTACTTATACACTAAGGAAATAAAATAATACACTCAAAAATAGCTTGCCTTGCTTTTTTTAGTGCAATTTCATTAATTATTTCTTCCATAAAATTAAAACAGCGTATTTATTAACGTGTAAAATTTTACACGTTAATACATACGCTGTTTTAATTTTATTAATAAAAACGTGTACACAACCAATTGTAATAATATTTCTTCCATGTCTAGTTCGTTACAAAAGTCAGATTCGACTGAAATGGTGGTCAGGCTTGTCAGTTTTTCCTGGTCTATTGTAGGCAACGGATACAGGCATTGTCAATAAAATATAGATAGAAGTTGCTAGATTTGAAAAAGCATCTATTAGGTAATTTTTGTAAATAAATTCTAATATTACAGTTAGATATTTTTCAACAGTTAAAAAGTTTTGGAATCTTCCCATCTCACCTACAAGATCAACAGCGCAAATATCTGAATAATTATTATCAGTTAATTTAATTTGTAGATATTCAAGAAATTGTGATATGGTAACTTGATCCGCAGATATTAATTTGCCGAAGTCATATAAAAAAATTGAAAGCGCCATCATGCTCTTTTAAGAGAGAAAACTTTCTTTGACAGAATTTATAGCTGTATCTTTTGGATTTACAATAGGCTGTCTTTATGTTCATTTTAATATTGTTGTTTAGTTTAACGTTTTCTGACTGTTTGAACTTCTGGAAATGTTTGTTCGGTTTCTAAACATTCAGCAATTTCTTTAGCATCTACTAAAAGACTGTTGAATTCGTGATCTGATCTACATTTCTGCAAATGTTTTAGAAGACTATCTAAAGATTCTATGCATTTTACATATTTATTTCAGATTCTTGTAGTATTTTAGTTGGTATAGTAACGTTAAAGGATTTTTTTAATGCAATTGACTGTGCTACTACTGAGGTGATAACATCACCACTATCAACTATTTCTAAAAGCAAATAGTAAATTTCAGGAAGATAATCTCTGGAGTTTGATGGCTCCAATTTTGCTTTCCCATCGAGTGTCTGAAAGTGGTTTCATAGTTAATTATAATACATTCTTTTTTATAACTTTCCACCTATTATTTGAAGCCGGAAAAAAATATACAATTTTTGGATTATCCCAAAAAAACTGAACGTTATATGTGAAATTTTTGCGGCGTTGTTAACAACCAAATTCAAGGTGTGTGTGGAACGAGGGACAAAAAACGCTCTAGAATTAATGTCTAATATCTTTCTTTGAACTACATTCATATTATGATATCCTTGTCCCCTCGCGTTATAGATGTTAAGATCCTCATTTTTTAAGAAAATCCGTAAAAAATTTCACTACACTACACCAGTTTAATCTGAAATAAGGAAAAACTCCAAAAAATGTTTGAGTCTCAAGTTTTTGACTTTAGTTATTCAATTGAACAATAAAAATTATTTGTTCTGGATGACAAGTATCTCTGTGCAAGTTACTAATAATTTTTTGCTTGATTTTTTCACTTAAAATGTGAATAATTTCATTTTGATTTTCGTCACCTAAATAGTGTGGCACGTTTTCAGGGTTCCGTACCTTATAAAGTATAACGGAGCCTTTATAAGATCACTCTCGTGTCCGTCCTTCCGTCTGTCACAGAGGGGTTTTCAGGAAAACTATGTAACGTAGGAATTTGAAAATTGGCACAATGCTAGGTCTTTATAGCGCGCACATATATCGACAGTCAGCAAATAGAAAAAAATATTTTTAGATTAAAATGGCGGTCAAAGGAAAAAGTTTTAATAAATATATCGTGCGAGGTATCATTTGAAAGAAGATTCTAAAAAGCTTCTAAAAATTTTTTTTTATAATTTTCGGTCCAGTAGTCTTCATGATATAGCTCAAAATGTGCCAAAAATGACCTTCTCCCCCTGTTCTCCTACATTTCCAAAGTTAAAATTTTGATTTTATTAGAGATAGTAGCTATTGAGTCATAGATTATCGGAAACTGCAGGTTTTTTTGACAGTGTAATAGTTGCTGGGAAAAACTTTTTAAACGCAGTGATAGACCACATATTTACTAATAATGTACCAGCACAGTGGAACTATATATTCATTTTTTAGTTATCACGATCAAATTTGAATAAGATTTAAATATACATAAAAATAAAAACAGGTTAATTTGGTTTATGGATTGATCACTGTATTATTGGTACGGAACCCTAATAGTGGGAACTCGACTCGTTCTTGGCTAACTTTTTTTCCTTCAATTGTATTCTTTGAATATGGTCGCTCATAATAGAACTAAATTTACCAACTGTTTCAATAAGCTGTAGAAAATTGCCGTTGTTGCTACAAAAAAGTTTATTGTTTTCTCCTTAGTCTTAAATTTTGTCTGGCTAAATACTGTAGTAAAAAATTATCCGTTAAAGAATAACCCGCTAACGTGCTTTCCTTTAATTAATATTACGTTCAGAGACGGGAGATATTGTGGAACTGATTTTTAGTCATTTCTAAAATTCAATTAATTTTTTTAAACAGTTAATGTAAATATTTGACTTTTCATGCCGGTACAAATATTGCGTTAGGTGCGACTAATTACTAAAACCATCACTGTTTCTTAGGGATGTTAAGCTATTTTCAAAAATTTTGTACGGAAACAAGAAGACCCTATCTTTTGTCTTAGAATATAATACCCACATTCTCTGAATCCGTTCACCATTATTCAATTGCTTTTCGTAATCTTTTTCGAAAAACTCTTTTCTTTTGAATTTTTTGGAAAATTAAACTTAAGAATTTGCGTCAACCTCTTTCTACGAAAGATATTTTTCTCTTTCACTGGCGTTTGGAGGCCACAATGCAGGATCTTCGGTATTAAAAAATAGGCTTCCTTGAATTCTGGAAACTGTAATACACCAGGAACCGTTTTAACTTCACTTTTCATATCATGGCTAGAGAGAGATGAAAGCGTTTTCTTACCCACTCCCATTGAGGTTGCAGTAGTCATGGCTGGGTCTATTGTGACAGAAGCTTGACGGTGCTTTGTCCGTGCCCCACCCCCCATGACAATTCGGCACGTGACAGTTTCCTAGCCAATTAATATATTCAGGTTTATGCATTAGAAAATCAAATGCATACATATTGTATCTGAACTCACTTCTAAGCATCAGCTACTTTTAGATACCTTTGACTTCTACCTCTTTTTCTAAACAGCCTACTTGTCTTGGTTGTACCACTTTAGTTCAACACCACATTTGTACTTCCGCAGAGCCGATATAGCAAATATTGTACCTTCTTTCTGCGACGCTTCTTATGGTTGGTCATTCAGACCTCAACCTAATTCACCGTTTAGGAGTCGTTGAACTGTCTACCTGTGCATCATCTAGTTCCACTGTATTCGTCAAGAAGGATGGCGATTGCAACAGGTTTTCTATCGGTTTTCGTATCGTTACCCTGAAAGATACCTATTCCCCTCCTTATATTTCTACCAATTTGGACTGCTGTTGCGTTGCTGATTACCTTTCATCTCGCGATATTCGCCCTGCCTACTTGTAAATTCTATTAGCTCCGAGCTCCAAACACATCGCTGCGTTCATTGAAATCCAGAGGGGCTTTTATCAATTCTGTCGGATGTTTTTGGTTTCCATAATTCTCTTGTTACTTGTTAACGAGTACGATCAGGTCATGGGATATGACTCGGAACAATTCTACTTCGCATATTTTAACGATAGCATCAAAGCTGCCTCCTTCATCGATGAACACCACGGGGTTCTTAACTTGGATCTTTCATGTTTCTTTTCGACCAGTCTTATCCTTTGTCAGGACAAATGTCATTTCTACGCCCGCGAACTCTGCTAACTTAGTTATATGGATAACCGTGATAATCTAACTGTTGATCCTGATAAAGTTTTTGCTATTCTGAGAATTTCTCCTTCTTCTTCCGTCTTTGAAGTCCACCGACCAATTTGCATGGCAGGTAGTACAGGCGATTTATTTCAAATTTCGCTACAATTACTTCTCCGCTTTCTGATCCTACTCGTAAGGTTGTCCCTTCTTTCTGAACTCCCGATAGACAGTCAGCTTTGTTCTATATTAAACAACATTTAGTTTGTGCTTCCCTACTTTCGTATCCTAACATTACATTGTCTTTTACTATCAAAAGAGACGATTTGCATTTTGGTTTGGGTGCTATTTAGAGTCAAAACCTCATCAAAGTTTAGGAAATCGTTAGTTGTATCAGTCGCCCACTTTCTAAACCCAAGCGCAACAATTCCGCTACTGAACAAGAGTATTTAGCTGTTCTGTGGGTAATTAAGAAATTTTCGTCAATATAGAAAGCGCTCGCACATATTAGTGGCATCACTGACCACCATTCGCTCAACTGTACAATATACCGCTTGTCAACAAAAAAGTTGTAGGGAAATTTAAAGACGAATTTAATAGGGGAGCAATTGATGATGCTGGAGCAAATAAGGTCATGATTATACCAATTATCCTCTACTTGCGTTGATCTGACGAGTTCAGGAACCGTTTTAACTTCACTTTTCATATCATGGCTAGAGAGGATGGGATATAGTATCGACAGTTTCGTTGAATGAGACGAAAGCGTTTTCTTACCCACTCCCATTGAGGTTGCAGTAGTCACGGCTGGGTCTATTGTGACAGAAGCTTGACGGTGCTTTGTCCGCCCCCCTCCCCAATGACAATTCGGCACGTGACAGTTTTCTGGCCAATTAATATATTTGGGTTTATGCATTAGAAAATCAAATGCATACATATTGTGTCTGAACTCACTTCTAAGCATCAGCTACTTTTCGATACCTTGACGTCTACCTCTTTTTCTAAAAAGCCAACTTGTCTTGGTTGTACCACTTTAGTTCAACACCACATTCGTACTTC
Source organism: Platerodrilus igneus (assembly GCA_036346225.1). Lineage (NCBI taxonomy): Eukaryota > Metazoa > Arthropoda > Insecta > Coleoptera > Lycidae > Platerodrilus > Platerodrilus igneus. Next base: position 7,889,810 of record JARFIW010000090.1, read on the forward strand.
CGCAGAGTCGATTTAGCAAAAATTGTACCTTCTTTCAGCGACGCTTCTTATGGTTGGTCATTCAGATCTCAACCTAATTCACCGTTTAGGAGTCGTTGAACTGTCTACCAGTGCATCATCTAGTTCCATTGTATTCGTTAAGAAGGACGGCGATTGCAACAGGTTTTGTATCGGTTTCCGTATCGTTACCCTGAAAGATACCTATTCCCCTCCTTATATTTCTACCAATTTGAACTGCTCTTGAGTTGCTGATTACCTTTTATCTCGTGATATTCGCTCTGCCTACTTGTAAATTTTATTAGCTCCGAGCTCCAAACACATCGCTGCGTTCATTGAAATCCAGAGGGGCTTTTATCAATTCTGTCGGATGTTTTTGGTCTTCATAATTCTCTTGTTACTTGTTAACGAGTACGATCAGGTCATGGGATATGACTCGGAACAATTCTACTTCGCATATTTTAACGATAGCATCAAAGCTGCCTTTTTCATTGATAAACACCACGGGGTTCTTAACTTAGACCTTTCATGTTTCTTTTCGACCAGTCTTATCTTTTGTCAGGACAAATGTCATTTCTACGTCCTCGAACTCCGCTATCTTAGTTATATGGATAACCGTGATAATCTAACTGTTGATCCTGATAAAGTTTTTGCTATTCTGAGACTTTCTCCTTCTTCTTCCGTTTTTGAAGTCCACCGACAAATTTGCATGGCAGTTAGTACAGGCGATTTATTTCGAATTTCGCTACAATTACTTCTCCACTTTCTGATCCTACTCGTAAGGTTGTCCCTTCTTTCTGAACTTCCAATAGACAGTCAGCTTTCTTCTATATTAAACAACATTTAATTTGTGCTTCGCTACCTTCCTATCCTAACATTACATTGTCTTTTACTATCAAAAGAGACGATTTGCATTTTGGTTTGGGTGCTATTTAGAGTCAAAACCTCCGCAAAGGTTAGGAAATCGTTAGTTGTATCAGTCGCCCACTTTCCAAACCCAAGCGCAACAATTCCGCTACTGAACAAGAGTATTTAGCTGTTCTGTGGGTAATTGAAAAATTTTCGTCAATATAGAAGGCGCTTGCACACATTAGTGTCATCACTGACCACCATTCGCTCAACTGGCTGAATAAATTTCAAAGCTATTTCGGATGCTTAGCTCGTTGGACGCTTTACCTCCAGCAATTCTATTCTATTCTTAAACGTAAAAGGAAAGACGATGTCGTACCTGAACCTCTTTCTAGTTCTGTTCCTATTCTCAAGCCTGTGTCTGTTTCGGCAACTACTTTCCTTGAGGTTCCCGTTCCTACTCTTGATATCATTGGTACAATGACATAATCCTAAAGTTTTACAGATGCCATCCTTCCTAGTTTGTGGTGAACTAGATGCGTCTCCGTCATCACTAGACCTCCATCGCAGCCGATTCCCAGGACGATTCTTAAATTGTAGTACTTTCTGAGCAGCGTAAACATTTGATCGCCCTTCATCACGATCCTCCCAATTCCGGCAATTGTAACGTGTCTAAAATTTTCGCCTAATTTCTCTGCACCTACTATTGGTTTTGCCTTCGACTCACGTCACTCGCTACCTTTGAAGTTTCCTGTCTGTGCTACCCAGAAGGTTATCAGTTACCTCCTGATTTGTTTGCTCCTATAGCTAAACCACTCTATCATTGGCAAGTCACTTCCTACGATCTTGTAGGTCCTCTACATCGTAAATGTTTAAATATCCTTTCTTTGTAAAACCGAACTTTGCTGCTCGGATTATATGTTCGACAATTTGCATGTTATTTCTTTTTTAACAATCTGCATAATTTAACAGTCCTAGTATAAAAAAATGCGGAATAAATACGTCATTAATAAGTTAAAAAATTATCACAAGCTTTTCAGTGATACATGTACACAAGTTGTGACACTTATGAGAAGAAGCATTAAATAAAACGTATTGTAACAAACTGCAAGAGAAGTATCAATAATACTTGAAGTTATGCAACCAAACTAACCGAAACACGTATAACGGATTTTCTAACCCCACTACTTGCAGCGCTTCATTGCACGTTTTTGCATCGCCATCAAAATATATATCCGGTTGTGCTATTATAACCACTCCGTCTGTAGTAGTTCACTGCAAGTTCTTAGGGGATTCATATATTTACAATCAGCCGTAGTAAGATTGGATTGTCACTACTAGATTGGGTTATTTTTTGAGATTTTACGAAACAAAAGCCCTTTATTATTATTGCTCCATTTCCTTTTCGCCGCAAAACAAATAAAATATAACTTTTTTAGAGACAACTTCAAATTCAATGTGCGGAAATGCTGATCTATTTGAGAAGTTTACGTCAATATAACTCGCATCGCGTGAATTTAAATCCATTTTTAGAACATAGATTCAGTTGGAAAAAGCTTTAAATTTTGTCGTAAATTCATATTTAAATAAACTCTTTTGTGATGTATGTAAATGGTGGTAATGGACATAAAGCAAATTTTTAGAAGAAAAGATTTGGATTGAATCGGTATTTGCTTCAACTGTATATGTGCTATCAAGAAAAAATTCAAAAATGCGTAAGATTTACATGGATTACTACTTTTATGAAATTACCTTGAGTATTCAATTACAAATATGATTCGGTTATAGTTGCTCCGGTAATTTTTGCATTAACGACCTTCCTAGATTGATTGACGTTAAGATTTATGTAAATCATTGACACAGGATGTGAAAAAAAAGCTTAGAAGGTTGTTTAAAATGGTTTAATGCATTTAAATAAAACTGTTTCTGATCGACGTCAGTATAACTTAGAATTCGTTATTCGTAGCGTTCATAATTTTTTCTGGATCGACAATTCACACGTCAGTGAACAATAAATAATAGTATCACCGTCAGTTACAGCTTGTGGCACAGAAGGGTTCTACTATAATATACTTATACCCCATGCACTCTATTCTACTATGGTATTATTACTCTTGAGAAACCCCTTGTCATTTCACTTCGATTTTGATATTAAAAGGTTTTGTGACCCAAAACACATAAGTACTTTAGAATGGAATAATTTGGAACAGTTTATTTTTACAAATGAGTGCATTCCTTAATATTGGTAAAACAACTCCGATTTTTTCTCTAATAAACGTTTTTAAGATAAGAGAGACATAGATATATCTTTCAAGGTCTATAGACGATGAAATTCACAATTCGAAGATTCTCATTCAGCTTGTTCATTCGCAAAGTGTTTCCAACCCCTTGATGCGTGAAATTATGTGCCCTGCTTTATTGTGGGAATGCGTATAGTAAATGACTGCAACTGTATTGCGCGGCATCGAAATTGATTTACTCTTTGTCGTATTGAATGTCATTTGCCTTGCACTGCTGCAGACTATAAATGTTGCAATATTGGCGTATCGGCTGAAAAATAGAAGGTTGTAGACAGCTGTGGAAATGATAACGAACTATAAGCTCTGTGATACGAATCAAGTTAAATATACACCCTTAACCACAGAGTTATTTTAAAAGCTAAAAGTGTATTTAGACCACTAAGAATGGTGATTATCAGCAGCAAGGCTAACTTCGAAACCATTACCTAGGTTGTTCAAGAATCCTTCTGAAGATATTATCAACCTCTTCGGCTGAAGTGAACCTTTTCAACGGACAATTAAATAATGTTACTTTGACCGCCTTAAAATATCCTTCACAAGACATTTGCAGCTGTTACTCAGGGACAAGCAATTGATATTCTTAGATTCGCAGATGATATAGAGATATTAGCATCTAGCAAGGAAAAGTTAGAAGCAGCTCTTAATGGAATAGAAACAGTTCAAATGCAGAGATACGGTGTGAAAATTAACAAAAATAAAACTAAAGTACTAGTATGTAAAGTGAAAGTCTTGAATATATATTTGGCTACAACAACTTTGGACCAAACAAAATTAAAACCACAATCAAAATTCGGCAAAAATAGCTGCTGTTTAGTGTACAATAACCTATTACAGTACGGATGTTGGGGGAACAGTGTAATAGTATTAGTTTTAGTTTTAAAAAACGGGGGTAATTAAAACTTTTGTAAGTTTATTACCCTTTATCCTCGTGACTATCAGCTATATACTAAAACTCTCTATATTTAATCTGATGTCACTAGGTCGAGATTTTCTTCTTTAGACTCCAAGCCCAGGGTAGTGTCAGATGGAAAACGGCTTTAGACAAAGAAAACTCTTAGGGGTTAAACGGCTAGTAGAGTGTTAGCTCTGGGTAGATCATGAGCATGGGTCATGGGTGGATAATCGACCAAAAATATTTTTAATAGGCGCCACCGTATTTTTAATACAAGTGCCAACAAAATTTAACTGTGTTTGTATAAGGGAATGCGGAAACCTTATCTTAACACCACTATCATAGCCATAAAATTTGAATTTCACTCTTTATCACACACTTACCAAAACCTCAACCACCAGATGTCAAACAGTTGTCTCAGCTTTACCTGTGAACAAACAAAACACCACATGGACACTATTTGTGTCTTCAAAAGCATATGCCAAAAATAGAATAAATGAATTTAAACATCTGTGAAATACTAAAGGATTCATTTTCATTATTCTGTCTTTTTACTTAATGAGGGTTTGCTCTAGTTTTCTTTTCTTAATTTAAATGTAGAATAATAAAACTTCATTCAAATGAAACAAAATGAATTCTATTCATATGTAGAAATCGGATATATATACATGTGACTGCAATATATATGCTTACTATCTTGTCATTAATTTTTTTATAAAAGAATTTTAGTGAAGTTTAACCTTCTAAATAAATATTTATAAATTAATCATTTCTATAAAATTTTAGTTTAAGCAAACATATCATAATTTATTTGTTCATATCACAAGATTTTATTTTACTATAATCATTGAAGCGCTTCCTTGACCATTTACAACAAAGATTGATCATCAGAAAATAACGATCATAAAATGCAACTATTCAAATTTAACTGTTGTCTACACAAAAAATATGCACGAATATCAGCACCAATAAAAAGCTTTTACATGATCTTAATTGTTTTAAGCAAAATGTGAAAATTAAATCAAGACTGCATTTGGCGTCTAGATTAGGAAACAGAATCTATACTATTTTTTATCTGACACAAGTTGTCATTCTAAATATCTTGACACACATTGAATGCGTGTACAAATAACTGACAAACTAAATATCTATTCGGTGTGTTATTAACTTTAAAAAACTACTTTAAATTTGTGTTATTCTAATAATCAACGTAGGAAATCTCATAATAATTTATAATACTTTCAAAGTTACGGAAAGTTTCAAACACTCACGTGTATCTAAATAAATTGCAGGTGCAAAATCATGACGTCAGCTGTTGTATTTTTCCAGCGTATTAATCATCTGTAAGTTTGAAGTACCAAGATTCTTTGTTGAATAAACCATTTCTATACGGCGTATTAAATAGATAGAACGAAACCATAACTGCCTGCTTTAAATTACTGCGACGGAAATTTATTATAATTTAACATTGAAAGTTGTTGTTGTAGATATGTCCATTAGATATTGCACTAAAGTGAAATATATTAGTTTAATTTATAATATTAATCTATACCAACTGTCTTAAATAATGTGTATTATTGTTCCATGTTCTCAACTCAAGTTCTTCTTTCTGACTCTATTAGACGCCTCGTGTTTTAGTCGAGCCATCTTGACTTTTATCTCTAGTCTACAAAAAGCGACTTGATTCTTCGACGTTGGAAACAAAAGTGCTCATAATTAACTGGACTACGCTTGGCAACAAGCCACAGAATATAAATCTCCTAGATTCTATGTGTTATTGGGAATATTATACTTTACTTTTATTGGCTGAATATTTACGAATTAAATGCTTTAAAATTTATCTGTTTTATTATTAATTTATTAGGCTTGGTGCAACAAGAAAAAATACGTTACACAGCCTCTTCCCAAGAGAAAAATTCGAGGTATGGAAGAATTTTTCTAAAAAATTTTGACTGAAACTTCAAAATTACTCTCATTAACTGTATAAACCTCTAACAACTCACAACAAAACAGCACAAACTTTAACTATAACTAACGATGAGTTTAACAAAAAATCAGAATCATTCATTAATTGATATGGGGAATATTAATGCATGGGATTGAGTGATTAGTAACTGCGCGTACTACACGCCTATAAAGGGACAAATTCGGGAAGTCATAATCAGTATATACGTCAATCAGTTAAGAATATTTAGGGGAATCTAACACTCAGTGGATGCATATCACCTATAGTTACAAACGCAACAACCATATCAAAGTAAAAAATTTTACCTGAAGCGAAAATATTTTTCTTTAAATTAGAACTGTAATAAACAAAATTGAATGTATAACAAAATTACTATTAAACAAAAATCTGTACAACGAATACTCTTCTCTAATTTACTATATCTGTGTTAAGGATTTATGTACATAACTTTCCAAGTGCTAATTACATTTAAACTAATCGATGAATTTAACAAGTACCAAAATCTGTTATTTACGAAGTCCATTCACGAAACAAATCTCTAACACTCGAGAAACAGACAAAGTATTAACAATACTTATTCATCAACAAGATACCTTTGATCTTTGAGTGAGCACCTCACAACATTACCTGTACGACTACTATGCTACAGACTCAACTATATCTCTCAAAAATTCTACAACATCAGTGATTCATCACCAAAGAACTCCAAAACCACTAATAAATCATGCTTTGAGCCTACTGGGAGACATCCACCAGCAACTCACAAAAACTCTTCATGAACTCTCTTAGCTCATGTACACTCTCAATAAAAATAAGCACATCAGGCCTAGTCTCAAACTACTAAACCAAAACTCAAGCATTCCTTTAATGCATAATACTCTATCACACTCTAACTATATAACTATACTCAACACTTTACTAAACACTCTCTATAATCTCCATCATGTACCTCATAACTGAATACGCACCTCTTCAGCGAATACATATTCATCTCTATATACCTGCAACATTTCTCAACATATGCTGCACTCTCAAACACCTCAAAAAAAAATATCATCATTCAAAATCCATAAACATATCCTTGTCGTCATCAAAAATTATCATTTAACACATCCTTGTCGTCATTTAACACATCTTTGTCGTCATCAAAATTATCATTTAACACATGCAACATCTAAATCAACAAACATATTAAGCTCTATTACTACTAAAACAAAAATTACTTTAAACAAACCAAAAAAATTTCACTAACTTTAATCTTGTCCTACTTAAGAATTTAAAACATGGACCAAAAGGAATTACTACTGACATCAACTATAATTAGAAGTACTTAAGGATCAGAAACATTCTTAACATCTTCATTTTCACCTTCATCTGTCGCAGAATTATCGATACTAAACATTTTCTTAGACTTAAATTTGAAGATACGGATAAATGAAAAAGGGGGAATTTGAATACGAAATTATTTTCTACTTTACTTCATGATAACCATTAATAAATGTTCTGGTACACGCTTACTCTATCCATAATCAAACTGTCGATATAAACTAAAATGCTTCACAACGCATAAATTTGCTAGTATGACAAGCTCCTCTATGAGCCTCACCTAGACTTATAAACAAAATTGCTAGAATGACAAACTCTTCTCTGAGTCTCATCTAGACTGACAAACTAAATAAGCAAAACGAATCACATCATAACCGACTTCAAATAATCTCAAGTGACGATGCCAAAACTGCTAAAGCGACAAACTTACCACGACCCTCGCATAGACTGACATAACGCTGAGCGACCAACCCTTCCGGAGTTTCGTCTAGACTAACATAACGCTACACGATGAACCACAACAAGTCTCGCTTAGATCTAACTTAACTCAACATACTACGTTGTAACGCGACCATAAAAATTGCTACTCAAAACCAATCAAACTAAACCAAAACGTGCTCATGCACAAGAGCAATCTTCAAAACTATATTTCAACAGTAAAAACTAGTGTACCATTAATCGACCAACAAACATAACTAATAAGACTAAAAGATGAACCTACTATCGATGTAATCCATCCAAAATCAAATAAACTCGTAACATCCATATCAAATAACTTTATCATTTTATCTAGAAACAGGAATTTCGCTACTCAACTTCTGTTCCTCTACTCGTTGAGTTGGACACGACGGACAAGTGATACTAGTCACTCCTTTACGACCACAACCATAACAAAATAATCTCTTGAAAGATCTACAGACACTGAAAGTATGTCCATAACGTGAACAATTCCAACATACCAATTTATGCTTAATAAATGAGTTACCTACTCCACTCTTTTCTGTCATTGGGGTAGCAGAATTAAGAACTTGTACTGGGAATGTGAAGATGTAGGGGTATAAACACGACTTGAAGCATTCTGAAATGAACTAGGGGTTTTGTTTCTAAAACGTGAATTAAAATAATTAATAGGCTGCTTGTGACTATATGGTGCAACTGAAACAGACTTATGTTTACTTAAAGAAGCTTCTTCTAACTTCTTACACAATTTAACTAACGTACTAATATCCTCTATCTCTGTAAGAGCAAGATGCTGAATGAAATATGGCAATAAATTTTTCTTGACTATTCTAACTTTAGTGTGTTCTGCAGGAATAATAGGTAATCGGTTAAACAAATTTTCCATATTAGCAATGAACAATACAACTGATTCACCATTCCTCTGTAATCTATTTTTGATTTTTTCCCAAATATCGTCTTCAGGATGTGCTGGCAAGAAATCTTCCTTTAGTCTACTAACCAACGAACTCCAATCTGTTAATGAACTACGAACGCAACGATACCATACTAAGGCATCACCAGTAAACAATTCAACTGCAGAATTAAACAATTCCATTTCAGATACCTTTCGGGACTGTGCAATGTCACTAATGTTTTCTAAAATTGATATAAGAGAGATGGGTTTCCTGAATATTTTATCGACCAAGATCCAATAGGGACTGACTGTGTGACATATGTAACCGTTGGAATGGGCACATTAGATGCAGCAATAGGATTTATATTAATATCTTTATGATTTGAACTCGTACCCTTATTTAATTTCTCATGCAGATCTGCTTCCACAACAAGAATAGTAGCCAAACCTTCACCCTTAAACAACACAACTTCCTCAAAATTTTCTTTAGGGAGCTTTAACCGTTGAATTCTACCTGTAAGATGTACTAATCTTGACCTTATCCTTTTAAAATTGACTCAGCGGGATCATCCATAAATTCTAACAAAACATTTTTAACTGACTCTATACTAGACTCAATCTCTTCTTTCTCTACTTTGAAATCTACTTTATAACTTGAAGGATCTATCAAACAACCGGGTTTATCTGTTTCTTTGGCCAACAACCTTGCTAAAATTTTCCTTTTATCTGAAACTGGTCTTGAATTTTCAATGCCTCTAATGTTCAATTCATATTCTAACTCATTTTTAAGTAAATGTACGATGTTATAAGTTTCTGCCATAATTAAATATCTGAATACCTCTAACGTAACTCAATTATAAAATTTTTGAAGATGAAATCTCAAACAAACGAATGTCCTAACTATATAAAGAAGAACTCACTATAAACTGTAACAAACTTTAACAAAAATGAAACTAAAAGAAGACGTTACTAATATCAAAGCAAACCTCAGTCGGTGAATATAAGTGTGATGAAAATAACTACTAAATGTTCCAGCCTCTAAGTGAATTTATTCGAGCCTCTAACTGAAATTCGAGCCTCTAAATGAATTTCCAGCCTCTAAATGAAATTCCAGCCTCTAAATGAATTTCGAGCCCCACGTTGGGCGCCAGTGTAATAGTATTAGTTTTAGTTTTAAAAAACGGGGGTAATTAAAACTTTTGTAAGTTTATTACCCTTTATCCTCGTGACTATCAGCTATATACTAAAACTCTCTATATTTAATCTGATGTCACTAGGTCGAGATTTTCTTCTTTAGACTCCAAGCCCAGGGTAGTGTCAGATGGAAAACGGCTTTAGACAAAGAAAACTCTTAGGGGTTAAACGGCTAGTAGAGTGTTAGCTCTGGGTAGATCATGAGCATGGGTCATGGGTGGATAATCGACCAAAAATATTTTTAATAGGCGCCACCGTATTTTTTAATACAAGTGCCAACAAAATTTAACTGTGTTTGTATAAGGGGAATGCGGAAACCTTATCTTAACACCACTATCATAGCCATAAAATTTGAATTTCACTCTTTATCACACACTTACCAAAACCTCAACCACCAGATGTCAAACAGTTGTCTCAGCTTTACCTGTGAACAAACAAAACACCACATGGACACTATTTGTGTCTTCAAAAGCATATGCCAAAAATAGAATAAATGAATTTAAACATCTGTGAAATACTAAAGGGATTCATTTTCATTATTCTGTCTTTTACTTAATGAGGGTTTGCTCTAGTTTTCTTTTTCTTAATTTAAATGTAGAATAATAAAACTTCATTCAAATGAAACAAAATGAATTCTATTCATATGTAGAAATCGGATATATATACATGTGACTGCAATATATATGCTTACTATCTTGTCATTAATTTTTTTATAAAAGAATTTTAGTGAAGTTTAACCTTCTAAATAAATATTTATAAATTAATCATTTCTATAAAATTTTAGTTTAAGCAAACATATCATAATTTATTTGTTCATATCACAAGATTTTATTTTTACTATAATCATTGAAGCGCTTCCTTGACCATTTACAACAAAGATTGATCATCAGAAAAATAACGATCATAAAATGCAACTATTCAAATTTAACTGTTGTCTACACAAAAAATATGCACGAATATCAGCACCAATAAAAGCTTTTACATGACCTTAATTGTTTTTAAGCAAAATGTGAAAATTAAATCAAGACTGCATTTGGCGTCTAGATTAGGAAACAGAATCTATACTATTTTTTTATCTGACACAAGTTGTCATTCTAAATATCTTGACACACATTGAATGCGTGTACAAATAACTGACAAACTAAATATCTATTCGGTGTGTTATTAACTTTAAAAAACTACTTTAAATTTGTGTTATTCTAATAATCAACGTAGGAAATCTCATAATAATTTATAATACTTTCAAAGTTACGGAAAGTTTCAAACACAATAAATTGCAGGTGCAAAATCATGACGTCAGCTGTTGTATTTTTCCAGCGTATTAATCATCTGTAAATTTGAAGTACCAAGATTCTTTGTTGAATAAACCATTTCTATACGGCGTATTAAATAGATAGAACGAAACCATAACTGCCTGCTTTAAATTACTGCGACGGAAATTTATTATAATTTAACATTGAAAATTGTTGTTGTAGATATGTCCATTAGATATTGCACTAAAGTGAAATATATTAGTTTAATTTATAATATTAATCTATACCAACTGTCTTAAATGATGTGTATTATTGTTCCATGTTCTCAACTCAAGTTCTTCTTTCTGACTCTATTAGACGCCTCGTGTTTTAGTCGAGCCATCTTGACTTTTATCTCTAGTCTACAAAAAGCGACTTGATTCTTCGACGTTGGAAACAAAAGTGCTCATAATTAACTGGACTACGCTTGGCAACAAGCCACAGAATATAAATCTCCTAGATTCTATGTGTTATTGGGAATATTATACTTTACTTTTTATTGGCTGAATATTTACGAATTAAATGCTTTAAAATTTATCTGTTTTATTATTAATTTATTAGGCTTGGTGCAACAAGAAAAAAATACGTTACAACAGCAATACAAAAAAGTTGACTGGCTTGCAAATTAAGTCGTCTAAAATACAAGAAGAAAGGGAAAATTGATATAGTATGCGCTTTGGCTTTTAGTTTTAGTTAGATTACTTTGAGATAGTGGAGAAAAAAGATAGCCAAGATAAAGTACAAAATTTACACCAAAATTAAAACGAGCTCACTTCTCGTATCTTTTTGTACGACATTCCTATATTTGAACATGAACGCGCCAAGTTAGGCGATAGCTTTTACCTTGAGACGGCTGCTGTGAAAACAAAATCGTTGAACGTAAGTAAATAACTCTAAACTTCCATCCGATGCGCTGTTGTAATCTCTTAACCAATCAACTTAGATAGTAGTGCATATCGCTAAATAAAGAATAACTATTTACGATTTGTATTCAGAGCAATTATAAACGTTACAAAATGAATACATAAGTTCAAAAGAAACGATGTTGTAAGTACGAATATATAATTACAAGGACCTCAACATGACTAGTAGGTAGTATTTTTATAAAAAGTACCTTGCTTCTTTCATTGTTCAATTTGGCGAGATCCCGATTAGAACATTTTTGTTGTATTTAAATTTGAGTTAAGATCAAGACATCATGACTTGACATTTTTAAAAAAAAATAGACGAGTCTGAGGAGCTGAGCTGCAAGACAGCTAAACAGACCATGGGTTGATTTCTCTTTACAAACTGAAAACAAATATACTTGATGTAATAAAAGGAGTTTAATATTTAGGCAGACGTTTATTTGGGATAATAATTTATTTATTTTAAAACTATCTGGGAATGGTTATTTAAACTACAAAGAATCTTAAAAAGTATAAAGTTAGGTTACTTACTTATTTAAAAAAATCTGATACTATTACTCAGTTTATTTCTGATTGGAATCGTTCATTACAACAAAAGTATGAAAAATTGAAATGTTTCCTATTTTAATTGGTAGATTAACTGTTCCAATCGCTTTCGTTTTACCCGATACTCCTTGAACAAAGATTTGCTTACCTGTATCAATATTTACCCGAGCTGTTATACTAGAAATAAAAATAACACTTATTGATGTTCCTGTATCTACAATTAATTTAATGTTATCATTATTGTATCCTACTTCTATGAAATTTGTACTATTACGATTTAAAATGTGAGCATTCTCTAACTTACTTTTGGTTCCCTACTTCGGTCTGATGTATCTTCTTTTGTGTGTTAGTAGAGGATAATTAGTGTAATCATGACCTCATTTGCTCCAGCATCCTCAATTGCTCCCTCATGTACCGACGAATTCTAATACTAGACCCCATTAAATTCGTCTTTGAATTTCCCTACAACATTTTTGTTGACAAGCGGTATATTGTATTTATTATCCGCGAGGTGGTCACTCTTTTAAGATGATTATATTTTGTTTGGTATCAAATCTGTAAATAGATTTTAAATAGGACCACCCCTTACAAAGTTACGCCTTTTAAAGACCCAAACCTCTAATTTTTGCCCATCTTTATTTAACTCCATCTTTAGAACCTTTTTTCGCTACCCAAGACATATGCTTTAATCAACCATTTACCGAGAAATCTAAAACCGATGTGTCCCGCAAACACCACGTGGGGATAACATGTATACTCTGTCCACCAGGATAAAAGCAGGAAGGATTTGGAAGAAAGGAAGGTGGGAGAAGAACTTAAAAATTATGGACTCTTAAAACTAATATATACAATAGAATTACAAAATCTATACAAATATAAACAACTATCTTAGATTTATAACTTTATGCCCCCATGAGTAAAGTGATATGCTTCCAGGGATGACGTTACCCTTGTCATCTTCGCTCGATAAATTAATTTGATTATTAAGCTGCGTGTACAATCGTGTTTCTTACTCCGGATACATACGCCGGTAAGTACTCCATACCAAATAGAAATTAGATGCTTGGTGACTGTACACTTCCGCTTCTATCCTGTACGCCCAGACACATCTCTCTCCATGCGCACCCCTGACCATGCGCACCCCTGCCATTGCGCATTCCTGTCCATGCGCATCCCTACCCATGCGCACCCCACCCCTGCGCAACCCTCTCTATGTGACTGCTATTTCGTAGTGACGTCATAGCCTTTTGTAAATAAAGAGCAATGTAATACCATTCTATAATTTTTAATCTGACATTATACATAACAAAATTTAAAAATATTTAATACCAAGCATGGAGCCATTTAAACTTAATTTTAATACAAAGTTATACACAGAAGACAGTCCTTTCTTTATGTTTGTTTGGAGTAGTTTTAATTTTATCTATTTTTACTCGAAGCTTAAAATTTAATTCGACAGCCAATTCCTTTATCTCCTTTTCTAGCCAATAGTTTGATATATAGAGACCGTCTAGGTTTTCGAACTGCAAAATGTACCGAAGTGTGTCTCTATATATAAAGTATTAGATTCCACCGACTCCAGATCCATTCCTTCGTGTAATTATTGCAACTTATGACAATCTTTTAATCGCAGCTTTCCCACTATATCCTGCAGACGTATCTTGTTAGCTTAATCAACTTCTTCTTGTCGGTATTGAAGGGACACCTTATTCTCTCACTTACTGTTGCGTAGTTCCATGTCTACCACCTTTGGGAATATATGGTCGTTATAGGTTGTAGGGCCCTCGGTTTTAAATGATCCGAATGGTTCTTTACTAGGCAAATATGCAATGTTTAGCGGAATCCCTTTGCGTGTGGTGTACGCCAAGGTTACGAAACCCGCAATCCTTAGTTCGTCTTTGTTATCTGCCATTTTGATAAATACGTTTTTGGAATAACCTTTTAAATAGTATACGGATTTAGTACCATCCTTTTCCGCAAGGACGCCTACATAACTAAAAAAGTCTTTCTTACTAACCGCAAATGCATACAGCTTGTAGAACCCGGATGTATTTAAGTCAGTCAATGGGCACAAAATAATCTCTTAATTCTTCCTCATTTTCTCTAATAAGATGTTCTTTGTCTAACACATCTTCGTATTGTTCGCGTATTGACGCAGTGTTTTCCATGCAGTCCAACTTTCGCCTTTTGCATCCATTTGCTCTAATTCCAGTTGTCCTTTTCTTCCACTTACAGCATATGGCATGCAGAATGGGGTAATTTCCTTTAGCGTAAACGGATAGTTTACTACCAATATTTACGCGTTGTCTTACAACCTCTGGGCAAATGTTGTTACGGGCCAATTCAGCACTACGACACCAAGGGACGGATCGGAATCCGTGCGCGGCCTAGCTCTAGCCGGTGAGGGGTGGGTATGATAAAAGTCGTAGGTCGGGATTGCTAAATGCCCTAAGATGACAATTACAATGGGTCGTAAACTTGGTAGTATGCCAAAAATCGGGTATGACGGCAAAATCAGGTGGGCACCACCAGTAATGTCACCGTGTTAGATATAATCGGGGTCTCGTTACTGGTCGAGCAAACGCCCCTGCACTTTGTTATAATAAGAAAATATGATGGTAAAGAAAACTCACGGTGTAGAATGTACTGATTCACCCTACTCACGCAAATTACTACAACAGAATAATGCACCTGGATTATACTCTTAACTCTATTTACAAACACATGGCTGAAAAGAACACATTAATTAAGTACAGTAAGTAACATGAACAAAGGTGTATATAAGCAAATGTAGGTACGGCGTATATGGAGTACGCCACAACTACGATCAAATTAATTATGATAACTAACCAAAAGTAACAACTAAGTGTACGTTCGCACTGGCCAGGGCTACCAAAGATATACTTGTGAGTACAATTATTTCTAAGATGGAGGTAAGGTTGAATGCACCTGGGTCTCACGGCAGTACGGGTTCTTAGGTTTGACGACCAAAAGAGTGTAGACTATAGCCCGAAATATCACGCGTGTTACACCGGGTGCATGCAAACCTCCGGTAACAATGTGAACGGTAGGCGTAAGTCTACTTGAACTATCTAGGCGCTACAACTGGTACAGTCTTATGTTACGAACAAGTGGTACAATTTGGAAAAGTATCGCAGCTTTAAAATTTTACGGACTAATAGATATACAATGCGTACACAAGCGGCTTTCTGTTTTACACTGTTGACTACAGTGAAAGTAGGGTAAATACGGGGCGAAACACACTATCTACTTTTAGCTTCACTGGCGGTAGGTGCAAAAGAACATTCTATAGTTCAGGGTAAAATATCCCAATACCAGCGTGCGAACCAGTTTGGCCACTTAGTAACTACTACAGTGCAACGCTTACCTTGAAGGGTTTGTGGGGTGAATCAGGTCACTATAGACACAGCAAGGAGAGTGGGTGTCGGTATAATGCAACAGCCCAACTAACTTTATCATAGGTGTGTGTTAATTCATCAGGTTACCGACTAAATCGGTTGATTACAGCGTACGGCGAATGTAATCTAAGGTCACTTTTCTTTCATCCAAATAAACTCCCAATATGAATTGGCATCTTATAGGCATAACAATGACGGTATATAACATCGGATGGTAGAGTGGACCTACAAAAGATTAATTAAACACACCCCAAACGTAAAACGCGACTCGACACTTTTTAATTAATTTGACAATCCCCAACTGTCACTTTCTAGCCTTCTTCGCAATTTTGAAAAAGTGTACAGTTTACTTGACATATACGGGTATCTTCGGCAATATGCGCCCCCACTCTGTAGGGTACATAAGGGCATTTTCGTATTCAATTTAGTATTCGACAGTAACTAGAAAGGTAAACATGAGCGTCTCCAAGATGATTAACGTTCCTCAACTTCTTGCGAATAAAGTGAAACCAACAAATGAGCGATTTGGATTGTGGCTGTTGGTAGAAAATTTGTGCAACAATAATCTGGTGACAGATATTGGTACACAGAGAAAAAAAAATGCTTAATTCAACAAAAATTTATTTGGTGCATATAAATTACAGTGTCACGTAGCCACAAGGAAATATTATTTTTCCCACAAATAAATATTTTTGTTAAAGGTATAGATAAATTTATTTAAAACAAAGAAATAAGGATTCACTCAACAAAATATATTGTTCGTTAGGCATCTTGTAATTTTATTACAACACACTCAATTCTTTCCATTTAACACTTTGCACAATCCATTCAACATAGCCGTTACTTTGAATTACTACACCTAATTTTGCTGGTTCAACAAAATGTTTTGTTAGCTAGAAATTTCACTTTGTTAAAAGGAAAAACACATACAATATACCGCTTGTCAACAAAAAAGTTGTAGGGAAATTCAAAGACGAATTTAATGGGGGTCTAGTATTAGAATTCGTCGGTACATGATGGAGCAATTGAGGATGCTGGAGCAAATGAGGTCATGTTTATACCAATTATCCTCTACTTGCGTTGATCTGACGAGTTCATACAAAAATTTCGATGGTTTCCCTTATTATAAAATTGATTACCTTTTATTGGCTTGCTTACACTTACATTTTCTCGGCCTTCAGTGTTCGTGAACGTGCGTGAACTATTTACTTGACTTTAATGTCTGATGAGTGAAGTACATTGACTTCTATTTGTACCGTGGTTATGATATTTTATGCGCCTAGTAAAATGACGATCTTTTCTGGTTCCGTAATATATTTGCTGATGTTTATTTGCAATTCCTTCTTCTTTCGCGGCTATTTTGGAGTCTTTTAATTTATTATAGTTTCCAATTTTTAAAATTGTTTGTAAATTCTCGTCCCTAATCCCGTTTGCAAATACGTTTAATGCAATTTTTTCATTCGCGGTTGTTAAAATTTTGAATGCTTGTTCGGCACCGTTTGCTTGAGCTAATGTTAAATTGACAATTAATTCCTCGATCATTTGGCCAAAACTTTCAATTGATTTATTATTTTATTTAGCATTGTGTAATTCTGAAGACAATCCTGAAGCTGACTTCTTAGTTAAAAGATTATGTTTGATATCGTTTACAAGTGCCTGCACACTCTCGTACTTATTATCTAACCGCATTTTAGCGTTTTGAGTTAACTTAATTTTTATGACAAAATTTCTTACCTTCATCGTCCAGCAAGCTATCACACAGTTCGATTGCGTTGATCATTTGCTTAATGGTATTTTCTGAACCGTCCATGTTTGGAATCATGAAGGCTGCTACCTTTAATTCAAATTTTTTCATCCATGCTGTCGTAGTTTTTCTTCCTTAAAATATTTAACTTCCTACTCTCTCAAAATTTAGTAATATCTCCTATACACTTATCTAATACGGCTACGTATGTACTGCTTTATCGACTATTTCGGAGCTATCGAATTTTGTGCTTTTAATCCTATCTTTCTCTAACCTATAATCTTATCTTTTACTTAAATTAATATAGCTTAAAATAACGTTATCCTTACTATACAATCTGCTGGCTTCTGCTAATTTCTCTCTAATCTTCTTGTCCAACATCCTCTTAATCATTTTATAAAGTATGGAAATAACCAACAGCGCTAAAATTGTTCCTGAAATGATACCTATTACCTCGAAATTTGAAATCTATTGGTTGAACTATTATTACTTTCCGTTTGTGCGATAAGTACCTCTTCTTTGGAGCTGCTGGTGCCCATTGCATCGACTTTCGGTAATTTATTTAAAAGAATTAAATCTGTAGAACTTGCATGATCGATAGAACTTGTAGTACTGGCAGGACTGGCACTGCTGGCAGGGCTGGCAGAGCTGGTAGGGGTGGCGGGGCTGGCAGGATCGCCATGTAGTATTCTTGTCGTATTCTTGGGGAGTCTCTCATAGGATCACGCTGATGTTGATGAAACAAAGCTGAAAACCATTACAAGTTTATTTACTTCTTACATAAAGGTACATTACAATGCTATGGTGTAACTACCAATGTTCTTATTGCATACTCACTCTTACTTACCAAACCTTCAAAAACCCAGTTGTCAGGAATTATGAATTCTAAGGTCTTAAATACATGTAAATACTATAATGTACGGCTAGTATGGGCTCTGGCCTAGGTATAGTCAGTCCACAATAAAGTAATTTATCTATCTATCACTCTTACTAGCTAATAATTTTTATTCAATTATGCTTAGGATATATCTCCAATTACCCTTAATTTAGAGTTCTTTGCACCTTTACTTCCTATTGATCGTCTTATTGTACACTTCCGCACTCTGCACTTCCTATACTAAGTCACTCACCTTTTAAAGGAATAAAACTTGATTTACTAATAACTATAATTTAGGTTATTCGCCTACCACAGAGCGAAGCATGAGCAGTTTGATATATAGACTCATTAGTCATGTCTGTTTATAGTCAGAAAGAGTTTCTTCGCTACACATTTCACTGTCGACATTGACATCACTGTTGACTGACAAACTCTTTTCTCAGATTATTCACATTAATAGTCGTCTAATTAATATGCACCTAAAATGAACTCATTTGATAGACGTTAGGTATTCCGTTATAAGGTGCTTCAGTATTATATTTACAAATACGAAATTTGTATACATTATTCGCTTTCAAGACGTTGATGCTAATTTTATTTATGCCGTACCTCCCGTATTAGTAGTAATCAAATATAAAACTGAACTAGGATGTGTTTGTTAAATTTCGTTATGTCATCTAACAAACAAAAATATATTTTCTCATGTAAATACAGTAAGGTGTGCACGAACGCTGAAACGAGCTTGAGGCGAATATTTTTCTTCTTATAAAGCCTTTTCCTTCTGATTCAGATAAGAGCAGTTGAAAATTTTAACACTATACCTTCTAAATTAATTTTGGTTTTATTTTCTAGTAATGCTTGTTTTAAAATGTCTAAAGATTGAAAACTTTGTTCTTCAGATACAGTTTTACTATAAAATTGGTACATTTTAATAACTTACCTGCATACATATGTGGGTTAAAGATAACTGTAGGCGTAATTAAACTTAAAAGCCATTTTTAAAAGTACGGGCTACTTTCAACTACTTTTAACATTAATTTCCATTGCAATAGCTTATTCGCAACGTTACAAAGTATCTTAGGATTTGTTATTTAAAGCATGGCGTTTATCCACTCCGGTCAGTTTAGCAATTTCTAGCAAATACAAACACAAAAAAAGACCTATCTTTATATAGTAAATCCGATTACTTGTAATTAGAAATTTATCTTCGTTTAAACTCACGTAGTTAGCACATGTCGCTTATTTTATATTTGACACCTAGAATATATCGTGAATGCAAGACCAGACAACACACAAACCACTAGTTTATTTTATTCGGTTGTTTTGGCATAAGTTATCCGACTCAACATTAAAGGGGCGCACATGTATGTGCATTTGTAACTGTCTGGAGCAGTACAATTTATTAAGGCGAGTAACAAGCGGGATTGCTACTCTACATTTAAAACCTTTTTTCTTTCATAATGTTGATGAACCTTTTCCTGCTAAAGGTAAATTACCATACTATGCTTTTTAAGTATGTTGCTTTTGAGAAATTACAGTATAGACGTTTAAGGCTAATCAGATATAGTGAAAATAAAAGTAGATTGCAAAAGTCTGAATTAAGTTCTATTATAACATTTGCAGCGCTTACCTGTTGCTTTAACTGAAAATTAGCTGATTAAATTAGAATTTTGGTTTTTATATAAACAGTTATAACTTACTTTTCCTGATGTGATGAAAAGACTAATTACACAATGAAGTATAAGACACTTTTTGGCGCAATTGGGATCGACTTTTGGAGGCTTCGGAGGCTGCTTGGACTTAATAAGTCTCAGGGAGATGTGTAAGGATCTGAATGTAAAAGACAACGGAAAAGAAACAAAGTTAAACTTCAAGTACCTTGGCTATATTCAATATTAACTTTAAATTCGAAATAACAATCGGTTAAAAATATAAAATTATGTTTTATCCCTATTTTACATCCAAACAACGTTGAAGAAATTTTACAAATAAATAGGTTAATTTATCTATGCATTTGTTGCTCACATGAGTGACACACTTCGGTTATTTTAATATAAGAAAATCAGATATCTCTTTATATGTATATACTATTGCGTAATAACATAGAAGTTGCACAAAAACTTTATGAAAAATTACCTGTAATAACCATAACTGTCATGAAACTTAGGGCATACACTTTACATGTGGTTATGTACTACTTAAAAATAATCAAACTGTTGGCGTATTTTACGAGCTAGTGAACTGTATCGACGACGAATGTGTTATTTAACATGACAAAGCATTGTAAGTACGAAAATTAAAACTCACCAGTGCTTGCGATCGCCATGTTAACCAAAACGATGTTGACGAGCAACAGACTCCTTATCAGTCTTCTAAATGGCGAGTTGGTACCGACATAACGAAAAATTATAAACTTCGAAAATAATGTCCCCAACCCAAACACAACGAAAACGAAAATAATTGGAGACACGACACTATAAAGTTACAAAGTTTAGGCCGAACCTATTGGTTCGGTAGAGGACAGAGTTTTACCACTGGCCGTTTATAACTACCCGAATTTGTTCGAACTGTCACAACACGAACCTTACCGTCACTACCCGGATGTAGCTCAATTACACGTCCGAGCTTCCATTGTAACGGAGGCGATAGTTCGTTACTGATAAGCACTATAGTTCCTATTTTTAGAGGATTACCGTCAGTTCAAAAACGACTACGTTGCTGGAGTGTATTAAGATACTCCCGGCTCCAACGATTCCAAAAATTGTTGTTGCAGAGCTTGCACCCTCTGCCAGCGTGATAAACGAGACATTTTCAAAACGGATAGATCATCCTCAAAAATGTACCTAATGGGTCAATAGTAAGAAAATGACTTGGGGTTATCGCTTGCAGATCATTTGGATCTGAGCTACTAGCAAACAAGAGTCTCGAGTTCAGCAATGCTTCAATCTGAGAGAGAACCGTAGAGAACTCTTCAGAAGTAAGTATGTTCTCACCTATAACTTTATATAAATGCGTTTTAACGGATTTGATCCCGGCTTCCCAAAGCCCTCCCATATGAGGTGAAGCGGGTGCGTTAAAATGCCAAATTAAATTTTCAGCTTCTACTGCTGATCGAAAATATTCAACAATTGCTTTATTAGCAGCAATAAAATTTGTTGCACAATCACTATATACGTGACTGCACGAGCCTCTACGAGATAAGAAGCGACGAAAACTGCCAAAAATGCCTCGACTGACAAGTCCGAAGCACATTCCAAATGGACAGCTTTTGTAGAGAAGCACACGAATAAGCACAAATAAGCTTTTAAAACCTTTGCTCCTCGAAGTTTACTAGAAGTAATGGAAAACGGCCCCCCAAAATCAACACCTACTACCTTGAAGGCTTTGATCTGCGAAACTCTTAATTCAGGCAGGTCTGCCATGAATGGAGGGGTAATCCGAGTGGGGTTAATTCGAAAGCAAGTCAAACAATTTGACAAAATTGAGCGAATCGCCCGCTGTGGCGATAAAATCCAGAATTGTCTCCGAAGCAAGGCTACGAGAGTACTATAACCTGGGTGCAAATATATTTTGTGATAGTGTTCTATGATCAGACGAGTTAAATTCCCTTTTCTAGGTAACAAAATGGGATACTTTGAATTATAATCTAAAGATGAATTTTTCAGACGACCTCCAACTCTAACGACATTTTCAGAGTCTAGGAAGGGGTTTAGTTTGCAAATAGGGCCAGTACAGAGCTTTCCCTTTTTTAGCTGAGTAATTTCAGCTCTAAATTCAATTTCCTGAACTAATTGAATTATTTTATATAAAGACTCGTGCAATTCCTTAATCGTAAATAATCTCAAATGTGGACCCCTTTTACGACTCCAATTAAGAAATCGCAAACAGTATCCGAAAATTCTTTATAATTTAGGCAAAGATGAATATTTATCAATGAGGGTCGAACACCACTCTACCTTTACGACTGCTGTTAGGCAAATATTCTCTTTAATTTCCTCTTTTGCTTCCTCCAAAAAAGGTTGAACGGGACAACTATCTGACAAATTCAAAAGAAAACTGGGACCAGACCACCACAGCTCATGATTGAGCAACTGAGAAGGTAAACAACCTCTACTGGCCACATCACAGCAGTTCTCTTGCGATGAGATATAAAACCAATGATTACTTGGCAATTGTTCTTGAATTAAGGCCACTCTATTGGCAATGAATGTTTTCCATGTATATGCAGGAGACCTTAACCAAGACAATACAACTTGAGAATCAGACCAAGCCATTATTTTAGCAAATTTTATTTTATTTTCAAAAACATTTCGAACAAATGTTATTAAGTCCGCTAATAAAACTGCAGCACAAAGTTCTAAACGAGGGATTGACTGCTTCTTTAAAGAAGCAACTCTCGTACGACTAATAACCAAAACGGTTTTAACATTATCATTTATGATAAATCGAAAATATATGGCTGCAGCGAAAGCGATTTCGCTACTATCGCAGAACCCATGCAATTCACAAATAGTGTGACAATCAGAACTCCAAAATCTAGGAATTGAAAGTTTCTGTAAACACGATAATTCCGAATGGAATGTTTTCCAAATATTAACAATTTCCACAAGCAACTCCTGATCCCAATCTAAGCTCAAGATCCATAATTTCTGAATCACATGCTTAGCGAATACGACAACTGGAGACACAAAACCTAATGGATCGAATATTTTTGCTAACTCGGATAGCATCTCTCATTTTGTGAAACTAGTTTTGCGCACACAACTCTTGTACGAAAAGCAATCTGTCTCAGGACTCCACTGCAAACCCAAAACTTGTATAAAGGATGGTTCATCCTTATCAAACGATATTGAATAGTGTAATGAAGATTCTAAACCATCCAACACTGCAGGATTATTACTGGCAAATTTCTTTAATTCAAAACCTCCTCTTCGCAACAACAATATCAATTCAGAAGCCAAGAGACGAGTGTCATTTATGGTGTTACCTTCATAAATTAGGTCATCAACATAAATGTCTGTTTGTAAAGCCTTCGAAGCATTGGGAAAGTCTAACGACTCATTCAGAGCTAATTGTTTAATTGTACGTAAAGCCAGAAATGGGGACGAACTTACCCCAAATGTTTCTCTGTTCATTACATACTCTCGAACAAGTTCATTTGTATTAAATCTCCAAAGGATTCTTTGAAAATCCCGATAATCCTCTTGCATGAGAATCTGATGATACATTTGTTATATATCCGAAATAAGAGCATATTTGTGCTGTCGAAAGTTCAATAAAACCTCCTCGATATTTGTGTGTAACTTTGGACCTGGTTCCAAAGTATCATTCAACGATATGCCGTTGGAAGACTTAGACGAAGCATTCATAACTACTCTCAATTGAGTGGAGGTGGAATGACGTTTCAACACTCCATGATGGGGAATATAATAAACATTAGGCTGCCTCGGCTCACCTACCAAAGACATATAACCCGAGTCAATATTATCCTGCATCGCCTTCTTATATAACACACTCATTTCAGAATTTTTCGAAAGACGTTTTTGTAATGCTAACAAACAACGAAGAGCTGTCGAATAGCTCTCTCCAAAAATAGGTGGACTACTGTCCTTAAAGGGTAGTGAAACCACATATCTACCCTCCTCGTTCCGAAAATGAGTTTCCTTAAAATACTCCTCACAAGGTTCAACCTTGTTATGGGCAGGAATTTGTTCCAGCTCCCATAGTTTTTTAATATTTTCCTTTAATACGGATTCAACGAAATAGCACCTAGCAATGTTTCCATTATTAGAAGCCACTTTACCCATAACCACATACCCGAAAATGGTATTTATGGCTGATGATCCAATACGATTGGGACTTTATATGACCTAACCTAATAATATTTGAGGGAACATATCAGCCCCAAGCAACAAATCAATTGATCCTTTTGAATCAAAATAAGGATCCGCAAGATTTAAATTTTGTAAATGATTCCAATCGCTACTTGAAATATTAAATACAGGCATGTCACTGCAAATTGTCGATAATATTTGAGCTGTGACAGCCATCGAAGGAGATTTACTATTACGTGATTGTAACGTAAGAGGGACTACTCCTCGACTACCTGTGGTAGTCTGACCAAGACCTTCAATATTCATTGAGGAGTGACTCCGGCCGATGCCCAACTTTTGTACACAGTTCTCTGTGACGAAACTAATAAAATACGAATGGGAACTTTCCCATTAGCTACTGTTAAAACATTTACAATAGCAGTACCTAAAAGAACGGTAGCTTTCGATTCTGCCATACCAGAAAAAGCAGTAGAACTTGACGTTTCTGACGTAAGCTCCGAAGCAGGCTTCGATTCAACATTCACTGCAGTCCTCGATGAATCACAAGCAGATGCAATCGAAATATTTGCATCCCTATTGGAATTCTGGACTCGAGCATAGTGAATGAGAGTAGCATGCTTACCATCGCACAGGGCACATAGTTTTGTGACCTTGCAATCTCTAACTAAATGTGATTTTTTAAAACAAATTAAACAACGATTGTAAGCTTTAACCCACTTAAAACGCTCATAGGCGGTTTTATCCTTAAACAACTTACATGACAGATCATGATCATTCGTACAAAATGCACAATTAGTAGCCGAATTTGCAACTAAAAGAATGCATTGTTTTACCTCTATTATTTGAATACGATTGATCCCTTTTAATACTTTTATTAAATTTCGATGGGGTCACTATGTTTAAGTTATCTAGAGCATAGCTTTGCTTTCCAATAAAATCTAACAAACAATCAATAGAAGGTACTTTATTTCGATCATCTGCAATGCTTAATTCAAATTGTTCACACGTTACGTGATCCAACTTTTTTAAAAGTAAATTAACTATGAGCAAATTTAATTGCTCTTCCCGACTTGGTAATACAGCTTTTAATGCTGCCCAATTTTCAGAAAATGTATCTATTACCTTCTTCAAAGACGAGGGTGATCTATCGGTAATGTTTTGTATTTTGAACAAATTGTTTAAATAATTGTTAGCAATAATTCGCGTATTTTGGTATCGTTTATTTAACAGATCGAGTGCAACAGAATAATTGGCACCTGTAATTTTTAGACTCTTAACAAGAGCGGCTGCTTCCCCACTTAAATTTCCGACCAAATAACCCAGCTTTTCGACATCTGAAAGTTTTTTTGAATTACCAATTAAACTGGTAAATAACTCTATAAAGCTTGGATACGACGAAATATCCCCATTAAATTCAGCCATTTTCAAAGCAGGCAATTTGATATGTGATTCTTGTAAATTCTCAACCACCAAACTATCTAAATTTGCATTTAAAATTTTATCCAAAAGCCTATTCAAATTTCTACTTTTAGAACGAATGCTATACGAAATATCATCAAATTTATCCCCATAAGCGTGTATTTCCTCTAACAGGGATTCAGATATGCCAACGGTACCGATTAATTGTGTTTGTAACCGCGAAAACCGATCAACGGTTTCTGAAAAATCTTCCGCGCGAATTAAACAATTATCAATTTGTTCACGATTATTCGAATTTTCGGCATTGTGCATTAAACCTAATAATTTTTCCTCACTCGCCATATAACCCTGCAGCTTTTGCAGGATTTCTTGTTGTTTCTCCATTTTGACCAATCACGAATAATGTTGAGTGATCTCCAAATCGTTGAATGCAGCCCAATTACGTTGAATACTTCCAATGGTAATGCTAGTTACCCTATGCAATACGGAACGCACTCCCGAAACCGAACCGAAATGACAGATGTAACCGTCAATTTGTTTATCAAATACGAGTTATCTTGTTTATCAAAACACCACACGTATTTGTTCAAAGAATTAATTCGCGATTAATATATTCAAAGTCAAATTAATTCACTAATTTTAAGCAATTTAACAAACGAATAAACTACTTGTCAAACGAAAATATTCAAAAGTTAACCTCGAAACTCACAAAAAATGCGAATTTTTAACAAAAAATACGCAAGTTCAAAATCCGCCGAAGGAGCAAAAAAATGTTGGCGTATTTTACGAGCTAGTGGTCTGTATCGACGACGAATGTGTTATTTAACATGACAAAGCATTGTAAGTACGAAAATTAAAACTTACCAGTGCTTGCGATCGCCATGTTAACCAAAACGATGTTGACGAGCAACTAACTCCTTATCAGTCTTCTAAATGGCGAGTGGGAATAACGAAGATAACCGAAAATAATGCCCATAAGGCCGCGAAACTCAAAGTAACTAAATGTTACTTAAACACAAACATTTTATCAAATTTATAACAGTAAAAATAGCTACAAATTACATCCACCTTTAACATTAAGTTGTAATAGGAAATTCAATTAAGACTATTTTTTTTATTATTTTCCTTGAAGATAATTTAATGGTAAGAAAGATACCTGTATGAGTAAGTAAGCTACTTTCGTTCTGGCGCAAAAACCGGTTTTCTAAAGAAAAAAACCGTTTTCCCCATGTATTTTGAGCATCAAATTCTCAAAAAAATTTAAGGTCCGTTATGCAATGTTTTGTACTCTTCAAGGTCATTCGTTATATGATCATGTGACGTCACCAAGGCGAGTCTATTACTTTCACTTTCACTTTTTCATATATGAATTCAAGCACATTATCATCCCAACCATTAAGAGAGCTCATTTAGTACATATACCAAACATTGGATATCACAAACATTATGTAAGAAAAATATATCAATAAAAGGTATTAAACAATACATAGCAATGATCAATACTTTTCCTATATTTATACATATAATAATAGTACCAGCTTTTTACATATGTTTTATAGAAACGCATATATTGATCCGCCATGACGGCTACCATAGCGTCCACCATGGCGGCCGTCATGTTGAAACCAGGGCCACCACAGGGACCGCCTTGTTGTTTTCACAATAAATTTGTATAAAATTGTATGTTGCTTTATTAATGTACGTATAAGTAAATACCTTTTCCATCCGCAATCAGTCATCAGGACAATTCATTATGCTTAACTAATCACCTCCCATGCCACTTTTCAACCAATGACCAACAGCAAAACCAGGATACAGGTTCAAGTCCTGTCCAAGACCTTATATTTTCCATCTTTCAATTACTAGCTCGATTTGAAATGATCATTTGGGCTTTGCAGAAAAGTCTAAGTTATTATTTCATCTTATTCACTATAATACGATAGTATTTATCAACTTACCTTGTGTAATTAACTACTAAAATATTTATATATATATATATATATATATATATATATATTATTGTGAATGAAGAATCTGATAAAAATAAAGAGTTTAAAGAATAAATGATTGCACAGATAAAAAAGGTGGTGTCGGCCTTTCAAATATTTAGAAATAGCGGTAACTTTTCCTAATAGTACCGCAACCTTAATTACATGTATATATTTTTAACCACGATGCAAAATACTCTATTAACTTTTTGTATTTCTGTAAAAGTAAATAAAGAAAAAATTTTGTTTATTTATGCCACAGCTTCTGAAACACTCTCAGGGATTATTATATCAAGATATTTCTACTCTGTAAGAAAACGTGGGCTCAGGTGGTCTCACAGGCACATTAACAACTTCCACATAAAGCGTTGTCTAGTTAAGATCACTTAACCTCTCGCAGTGCAGATGTGGCGTTATTATTTTCAAAGATTGATAAATATAATAGCAAATGTATAATTTAGATAAACGTTTGAGATTCAAATTACTAACAAATATCTTTAAGTGGTGCTTATACAAGGATTAATTTCAAATACCTGTAATTCCACCGAAGGTGCATGAGTTGTTCAAATGAACCTCTTTACAAGATAAAACAAAATTGTCTTGCGAACGCTTGCAGTTAATACATGTAGAAAGTAAGTTTTAATTTTATGTTTTTATTAGATTTACTCTATTTTATGTTCTAGGACTAATAAAATAATAACTCAGGAATAGTATACTTAGAATCCGCTATATAAATATGTATTTTTGTAATACAGACCACATATGCACAAAACGTTGCCCTGTTAGACTGGGAAACCATTGCAAAATATTCGAAGCTTACTGATGCTATTTTTCACCAATACTAACGATGACCCTCTGTTCGCTACAACTGAAATCAATCCTCTTAACTCCACACAGTTGTATAAAACCTTCTTTACTTATATTATGCACTAATAGTCTTCCACAAATATTAAATTTTTTATATAGCTCCAATGTAACGATGGTCAAATAAAAGGAAAAAATTTCAGATAGATATATTATTCTTTTTTAAACTCTATAACAAGCTCCAAAGCAAAACATTTATTTACCAAAATTTTCAAAATCAACTAACTTATTTTCTAAACACTTTTCACCTAGGAGATTGTCTCAAAAATTATAACTTGTCTACTATTTACAAAATGTTTAAGAACTACACTCATTGATTGATCCAATATCATTATGTATACTTCCTATTTTGGAACAGATACTTGTGTCACTTATACTAATTATTATTGGTTGACATTCCACAAATCTTACAATTACTTTATGCTAACTAAACATGCTAAAATAAATTCTTTTACAGGTATTATGGTATATTAATTAATTAATGAAATAGAGTATCCATCAAACAGTTAATATGACATTTACACATAATCAACCGAAGCTCATTCAGTTGGAATTACAATAGATATACGTTTTATTAAAGAACAGTTAACCAAAACACTTATTTTAAATCTAAAACGCTTCACCACCAGTAAATAGCATTTTAGCTTAGTTTAACAAGTAATTATTTATCAATCCTCAGTTTATTGTAGTGTTTTAAATTTAGAAAACATTGATAGGAGTGGTAAATTAATGTGTTTACCCTCAGATATTTTTTAAATCATTATATAATATTTTTATATATTTTATATATATATATATATATATATATATAAATATTATAAGTAGTTTTTTACACAAGGTAAGTTGATAATACTAACGTATTGCAATTAATAAGATGAAATAATAACCTAGAGTTTTTAAGCAAAACCCAAATGTATATGTATATATATATATATATATATATATATATATATATATATTATATATATATATATATATATATATATATATAATATAATATAGTAAATATTTTCAAGGAATGTAGTCCAAATCAAACAACAGAATACAGATTTAAACTTTAATCAACACCTAACGTTTCGGTACATTTTTCGCACCTTTTTCAAACGCTAGAATGGAAACAGAAAATTCGAAATTAGCAAGAAATACATAACCTGTCGCTAACTACTTACATTGATCAATTATATTAAAGGAAATTGAAAACCAATTACTGCACGATTCACATAATAAACGTGGGTCAAAAATTAAAAAATTAAAAAATTGCCTGAAGAGCACGTCATGCCACGATGGCGGTTAAAACATAAAGACAAAGTTGAGAATGACAAATTCTATAGGAGTGACAGGGTACGTTCCGAAAATGGCATTGATTACATAACCTGAAGGAAAATACTTAACGTTGTTTAAAAATAGCATTACTATATAAAGCAGAATAGATGTTATATATATATATATAATATAATACATATATATATATATAAATATATATATAATACATATATATATAATATAATACACGTGTAATTTTTCTTTGGGATATAGTCCAAATAAAACGACAGATTAAAATTTACCATTTAATCAAATACCTAAAGTTTCGGTAAATTTTTTGCACCTTTATCAAAGGTTAAAATGGAAACAGAAAAATACACAACCTGGTTATGTATTTTTTGACAATTCTATTTTTTGTTTCCATTTTAGCCAATGATAAGGATGCACAAAATGTACGGAAACGTTAGGTATTTGATTAAATAGTAAATTCTAATTTGGACTATACTCCAAAGAAAAATTACACGTGTATAATACTATAAGACCGATCAGTCCATTATTTGATTAATTATATATATATATATATATATATATATATATATATATATATTTTAATGATAAGGTGGTAGTATTTTGGGTATGAAGTCCAAGGAATAAAAGTTTGTGTGAAATTCAAAAGTTTATTTTTATTTTCTTAACGTTTCGGCGATCCTTTTCGCATTTATCAAAAGAATCTACAAATGGAAACGTTGTAAATTAAAGCTAACATAGAATATGAATAAATCTATTTGAATTTATTTTAATTATCATGTTAGTCAACATAATCATCTGTCATTTTCAAAAAAATTATTTGACAATTATGAATTCTATATGGTGAGTGATTTATTCATATTCTATGTTAGCTTTAATTTACAACGTTTCCATTTGTAGATTCTTTTGATAAAGGCGAAAAGGATCGCCGAAACGTTAAGAAAATAAAAATAAACTTTTGAATTTCACACCAACTTTTATTCTTTGGACTTCATACCCAAAATACTACCACCTTATCATTAAAATATTTATGCTGACCAGTCCATTATTGATAAATATATATATATATATATATATATATATATATATATGTATATTTTATATATATATGTTTATTTATATATATATATATATATATATATATATATATAACAAGACAAGTTATTTGTAGTCCGCAATAGGAATTTGTGTAAAACACAATAATAAATAAGATGTATCTGTAAATAAACTCTTATATGTGTCCGGAAAATACGTGTACAACGTAAGAACAGAGATTCTTTGGCTCGAAATAGATCGACATGACCCAACTTACCTATTATACAAGTTGCTTCATTTAGCCGCTAGAGGGCTTCAAAAATCGTGAAAAATATTTGGTATTTTCAAATAACTCGAAAACGCGTCGATAGATTTTGACCATTTTTGGGGTGCAAGTTTCTACTTTCAATTGACATCTTTTGGTGGTGTACGCAATAATTTTAAAAGCATACGAGTGTCCCAAAAATGATGTATTGTATAAATATCCGACCATTACTTTTTTGCTGTTTATGCAATGACTACCAATTTTTTTTATGAATAGCCGACTTAATTTGGAAACTTTTTTGTCTCGTAAAATTTTGATTAGACGAGCGGTTTGACAGAAATAAAGTAATTTCAAATGTCTGTTTTTTTATTTTTATTTCATTGTTTTGTTTATTTTTTATTACTATCATTGAAAATTAACAGCGCGGTACAAGTGTTGGACCATTACAATAAATTTTCAAAATGGCCGCCATTTTCTTCAATGCACAAATTAACTCTTCGTAAGAAGTTTAACTGAACCCTCTGCATTGTTTGTGGATTATTTTTTAAAGAGTTGGCTGCATTTAAAATTCGTCTATACAATTCTTCTTCGCTATCAAGTGGAGACGAATAAACCTTAGATTTGAAGGTACCCCACAAAAAATAATCACAAAGCGTCAAGTCCGGCGATCGTGCTGGCCAATTTGTAGGAGCATCATATCCCCTTCCAATCCATCGATCCGGATATTTTTTGTGTAAATGTTGTCGAACAGTTAGAGTAAAGTGGGGTGGAGCACCATCGTGCATGAACCACATGTCTTGGCGAAGTAGCAATAGCAGATCTTCCAATAAATTCGGCAATGTTTGTTGTAGAAAGTTGAAGTAATTGTCTCTGTTTAATCGATTTGGTATTACAACAGGACCGATAATAAAATTATCAATAACTCCAGCCCAGACATTAATCTTAAATTCATGTTGATAGTGAGTCACTTTAGTTGTATGAGTATTTTCTACAGCGTAAACATGTTCATTATGTATGTTAGTAATACCAGATCTTGTAAAAGAAGCTTCGTCTGTAAATAAAATTTCGCGACTGCAATTTGCATTTTGAATTCTCTGATCTTGAATAAATTGACAGAAAGCTAGACGTCTCTCAGGATCGATAAGCAAAAGGTCTTGTACCTGTCGAACGTAGTATGGGTGTAATAACTATCCCTTTAAACGTCATAAACAATACGTTTAGGAACTTGTAGTTCAAGTCCTAAGCGTCTGGTGCTTATTTTTGGGTCTTCTTCAACTCTATCCAAAATTTGTTCCTCCAGATCTGCCGTTCTTGTGGTACGTTTACGTCCTCGATCCGCATTTCTTGACTGAAAGCTACCATTTTCACGAAGATGTCTTTCAATATTTGCGAATATTTGGTGGTTTGGAATTCGGCGATTAGGAAATCTTTCCCTATAGACTCTGACGCTTTCACGACCATTGCCTTGACAAAATCCGAAAACCAAAAGCATATCCACCTTTTAGTTGTTTGTGTAGGTACTCATGATTTAAGATGAAAGATGCAAACTGTTCTTGAATTAAGCAGAAATTCACGACTTGACAGGCAAACTGAGGTTAAATAATATTCAAATTAAATAACAAAACAAAAGCAAAGCCTACTACTATACTATGCTCTTTTATTTGCCCAGTTTTACAGTTAATGCAGCAATGATGACGAACGTATGCAGACATTTGAAATTACTTTTTTTCTGTCAAAATTTTACAAGAGACAAAAAAGTTTCCAAATTAAGTCGGATACTCATAAAAAAAAATTGGTAGTCATTGCATAAACAGGAAAAAAGTAATGGTCGGATATTTAAACAATACATCATTTTTGGGACACACGTATGCTTTTAAAATTATTGTGTACTGCTCAAAAAGATGTCAATTGAAAGTAGAAACTCGCACCCAAAAATGGTCAAAATCCATCGACGCGTTTTCGAGTTATTTTAAAATATCAAACATTTTTCACGATTTTTGAAGCCCTCTAGCGACTAAATAAAGCAACTTGTATAATAGGCCAAAGAATCTCTGTTCATACGTTGTACACATATTTTCCGGACACCCTGTATATATATATATATATATATATATATATAGCCATCTAGAGGATTTACTATGTAGTTTCGATTCAATTTTTGTACTTTCACGCGTAGTAGTGTTGATGTTTATCACCTGATGGCGGTTTTATTTACTTTTGCCATAGTACAGAGATTGTTTCGAAATTATACCAGTATAATAGCTTCGATTACTTCATAGGGTTCTTGGAGACTATTTCACTCTGAGGAGGCTTGATAAAGCCGAAACCGTCGGTCAGTGGATGTTTCCTCCTCTATGAAGTAATAAGCTAATGTTTTGTTAATGGCTATATAACTACCAGCCCGATTTGTATTCGTCAATAGGCTCTATTATTTTCATAGAGTTTGTTTACAGATACATCTTATTTTATATATTGTTCTACACAATTTCTTATTGCAGACTGCAAATAACCTGTCTTTTATATATATATATATATATATATATATATATATATATATATATATATATATAAATAGTTATTAAGATGAAATGAAAACCCAACTTTGTATTTTAAAGTTGAATTACCATTTAAAATCGAACTAGTAATTGAAAACCACTAAAAGAACGGCTACAGCAGGACTTGAACCTACAACCTCTGATTTACCGGATCAGTGCTCTAACCAATTGAGCTATCTAGCCTAATTGTTTAGATGATGTTATACTTAATACTACTGAAGCTTGGCTCTTGTCAACGATTTTCAATTACGTCTTGCATTTAAGGAAATTGAATCTAGTTATATACATAATTCATGTACTAATAGCTTGATCATCCCATTTTTGCAACGTTCGGAATAATACAAACATGTAATTATATTATTATTAATAGAGAAGAATAATCCACATTAGGCTAGATAGCTCAATTGGTTAGAGCACTGATCCGGTAAATCAGAGGTTGTAGTCAAGTCCTCTAGCCATTCTTTTAGTGGATTTCAATTACTAGTTCGATTTGAATGGTAACTTCATACTATTAATATATATCATATATCATTATATATATATATTAATATATATTATAGATTATTTGATTTACACAAGGTAAGTTGATAAATACTACAGTATTACAGTTAATAAGATGAGATAATAACTTAGACTTTTATGAAAGCAAATGATCATTTCAAATCGAGCTGGTAATTGAAAGATGGAAAATATAAGGTCTTGGACAGGACTTGAACCTGTATCCTGGTTCCGGCAATAACTTAGACTATTATCATGGTTCAAATCCTGTCCAAGACCTTATAGTTTCCATCTTTCAATTACTAGCTCGATTTAAAATGATCATTTGGGCTTTGCATAAAAGAATACAGTTCAATCCTGTATAATTATATTCATCTTAATTACTATGATTATATATATATTTCATAACATTATATTGACAATATGAAGTCTAGGAAGATCCAGTAGTTCTGTATAGCCACCAGGCAGCATTTGTTTATACTCTATATACCTGACATTAGCGGACGTCAACCTGGGTTGTAGGCAGGGCTAAAAATCATCACATGCCGATACACTCCCGTATTGTGGCACCTGTCTTATAAAAAATGGCCGATCACCAGTTAAAACCCCAATTCATATTTTCAGTAGCTTTATACCCAATCATAATGCTATTTTTGAAAACTACGTGTATGCTTATTGTCATTATATTTGAATCCAATGTAGCACAGTGCATTAACTTTTATCTCCTATCCTAGTCGCCAGACTTTAGATGTTAAGTTGGAACTATGCCGCAAACACCATGGATCTGGCATTAGTCAGAGGCATATGCAAAAGGCTACCACACACGCAATTATCACAGCATATTATGCAATTATAACAACTTAGTTGAACATAGCAAAAGTATTTGCTTTACTAAACAAAATATTATAGTAAAGTTCCCCACTTTTCCAATTCAAGAAATTGTCGAACATTTAAATTAGAGTATGAACTCAAAACTACGCAGACATTAAAAAAGGTAAGCTATTTCGAAGCAAAAAAGAGGTATATGCTAGGTCACCTCCAATGCAGACTCTTTCTTTTGCGCAAGTAGCTGAAAAGCTATAGATACGCCCATAATTGATATCAAATCTTTGGCTGAGGTCCTTTTGCCTCAATTAACGGAGGTCATGATATCAACTTTAAATAGCGCAATGCATAAGCAAGGTACGTGCATCACAGGAATCAAGGAGATTAGGCCTCAAAACACTGGTCTACCAGCAGACGAAATTAACGTGATAACATCAGATACAATATCCCAACAAGTGGAAGAAACCGATCCGGCAAGGGCCCATGTAAATACGCAACTATTTACCATGGGAACATTCGAAATTGATAACGCACTTCTACAACGAAGGAGATCTCGGTCTCCAATTTTAGACCGATCCTATTCCAGCTCTGGATCGATAAATCAAAAACATAAGAAGAAGAAAAAAGGAAAGCCGGGGCGAAAAAAAGGCACGCCTAGAAAACCTCCACCTGCGGCGAGCGATATATAACATTTGATTTTTTATTATCTGTCAATCTTCCGTTATTAGTAATCTGTGGTTTCAAACTATATACAACTAAAATGGCCTCCAGAATCCTACAGTGGAATTGCAATGGTTGTATAACGCATATAGATGAGCTCAGACTCATAATAACGGAACAAACGCCATTTTGTGTATGTCTACAGGAGACTCATTTCAAACCTAATCAAAATTTTTTGCTAAAGGGTTATGAGATCTACAGGAAGGATATGCAACCAGCGCACAGAGCAAGGAATGGTGTAGCAATATTAATAACAGATAAGATTTATTCTGATCAAATACAGTTGAATAAACACTTGCAAGCGGTAGCAGTTGAAGTATTACAACCAAGAAAACTCACCATCTGTAACATTTATTTACCTGATGCACTTTGGACAAATAACGATATTGCCAAAATTCTACGTCAACTTAGGGCACCGTTTATTGTTGTAGGAGATTTTAATGCTCACAATCTAATATGGGGATCTGTTCATCTGGACACAAAAGGAAAAAGAATTGAGAATATAATCAATCAATTCGATTTAGTACCGCTTAACACCCAAATTCAAGGGGAAAAGGTTTCTCCCAAATTGATCTAGCTTTCTCCACACCATCAATTGTCCACCTTATAGAATGGGATGTATTAGAGAACCACCTGTATTAGGATCACTTTCCAATTAAAATAGAATAAATAGATGGCAACGTACTAAAACATACACCTCAAAACTGGTCGCTCAAAAAAAGTAAATTGGGATTTGTATGCAAAGAATTTCTCACCAATCCAACTTACCGACGATGTAAACATGACTGCAAACGCTATTACAAAGACAATTCTAGAAGCTGCAGAAATATCGGTTCCTAGAACCCAAAATTCCACAAATCGCTCAAACGTTCCGTGGTGAAGTGATAAAATATCGGAATTGATAAGATAAAAGATGCACCTTAAATAGGTTTAAAAAATGCCCAACAACGGATAACCTCATCAAGTTTAAGCAAGTTCGAGCCAAAGTACGTCAAGTACGTCAAGCTAAAAAATCCTTATGGCATATGCATGCATCCACCATTGATACCAATACAACAATAAATGAGGTTTGGCAAAAAGTTAGAAGGGTAGCAGGAAAAGCAAAGAAACCAATGAACATCGTCCTTGATAATAATGGGCAACTCCAACATGACCCATTAATCATCGCCGAAATTTTGGCAAAACAGTTTAAATCTGTAAGCAATTTAGATAATTATCCTCCAGCATTCAAGCAAATTAAAAACCAAAGAGAAATACCCCTTGACTTTAGTACGTCTCAGGATTTTATATATGACACGATATTTAAGATGAACAAGTTTGAAAGCGTGTTAGCAGAATCTGGGAATTCAGCACCAGGTGGTGACCAAATTCTCTATGAGTTTGTACGTAAACTTCCCACACATGCTAAACAATCTCTGCTAAATTTATATAACCTAATTTGGACAAGTCACCAATACCCTGATGCATGGCGGGAAACCGTTATTTCCCCATACTAAAACAATTTAAAGATCCAAAAGTACCCTCCAGTTATCGACCAATCTCACTCACTTGTTGTCTAAGTAGGATTACGGAAAAAATGTTAAATAAAAGGTTGAGGTGGTACTTGGAGGCGAGCAACCTGATCTCACCATATCAATTTGGCTCAAGAAAAGCCAGATCTACAATGGACCAACTTGTACTGCTAGAAAACGCAATACAAAACGCGTTTGCAGAAAGAAATCATCTGGTTGCTGTTTTAATCGATATAGAAAAAGCCTATGATATGACCTGGAGATATGGAATCCTTGAGAAACTTCATCAATTAAACATTCAAGGGAAGATTACCAATGTTGATTTGCGATTTTTTGAGAAAACGTATTTTTAGGGTTAAGGTGGGTACCAGCATTCCCCAATTATACACACTAGAAAACGGCATTCCCAAGGATCCGCCCTCAGTACCACCCTGTTTTTAATTTCCATTAATGCTCTAGTGCATTGTATTGGCACCGATACGGGTAAAGGTTTGTATATTGATGACCTCATCATATACCATATATCAAATAGAATACCAGACATCGCTCAGAGGCTTCAAGAGAACATAAATGCGATAAACACGCAGGCGAAGCATATGGGTTTTTGATTGTCTGAAAAAAAACTAAAGTTATTCACTTTTGTCGGCTGCGCAGTTGTCATAGTAACCCAAATTTAAGTATAAATAACACCCCGATAGAAGTATGCAAGAAGGTAAAGATATTAGGGTTAATTTTCGACTCACAACTTAGATGGGGCCCCCATACTGACGAGACCGCAAAAAAAGCCAAGAAGGCCTTCAATGTTATCAGAAGCCTAGCTAACATAGAATGGAGAGCAGAACCATCTACATTATTAAAGTTACATATGGCACTAGTCGTCTCTATAATTGACTACGGCAGTATTGTATATACATCTGCAAGAGAGTTTCGTCTAAGAACATTGGATAGCATTTACTGCTTTGGATTAAGATTAGCATGCAGGGCTTTCAGAACTAGCCCATTAAATGCCATATGTTATAAAATGAAAGTCCCCAAACTAAACCTTAAACGAAAAAATTGTTGCTTAACAACGCCGCCAAAATATGGAGTCAACCTGACCACCCAGTGCATGACATACTTTTCCGAAGCCACATAATGAAGCAATACTCCAGATTCAGTATTACCAAACCGGTAGGCGCTCAAATGCGGGAAATATTAATTTATTTAAATATTCCGCAAAATTTTGAAGCATCATATTCGGTACAATACAGTAAATATGCGCCGTGGACTTTTGCCCATCCAGTTGTACAGAATGACTGTGCCACAATATCAAAGCAAGGTGCACCTCCTGCACTAATAAAAAAACGCTTTTTTGAAATTGTAAATGAGTACCCTGATGCAATGGTATTATACACAGATGGATCAAAGAGCAAGGAGGGTGTGGGTGGTGCGGTATGTAGTCCAGGCGTAGAAACTTTTTTCGCCTTCCGACCATTGCAAGCGTGTTCACGGCCGAATTACATGCCGTACTTAAGGCACTACAATTGGCTGAGGAAATAGACAACAATATCGTTCATGTTTGCACTGACCCCGTCAGTACGGTGATGGCAGTATCAAATACGTTCAACAGCGATTCCCTTATCACACAAATTTTAAATACACATCAGCGACTTTACAACAAAGGAAAAATTATAGTCTTCGTGTGGACACCGACCCATATTGGAATAGAAAGGAACGAAACGGTTGACAATTAGCTCGCTCGGCTGTAAACAACACTGATACTGCGCTTATGTGTATACGTGCTGAAGATGTTAAAACGCCTTAAAACAGGCGATAGATGTAAAAAGGAACGATGAATATAGTGCATTAACCCCTCATATGAAAAAATATAGAAAACCTACAATGAAACTAAACCGAAGAGAGCAA
This sequence comes from Platerodrilus igneus, assembly GCA_036346225.1. Classification (NCBI taxonomy): domain Eukaryota; kingdom Metazoa; phylum Arthropoda; class Insecta; order Coleoptera; family Lycidae; genus Platerodrilus; species Platerodrilus igneus. Next base: position 7,929,183 of record JARFIW010000090.1, read on the forward strand.
GTGGTTTTTTTCGGCTTCGAATAGGACACACTAACGGCACCCTCATATACCTCATTAACGGTGAAAGAAAGCCTAAATGTCCTCACTGCAAAATTAACCTCAACGTTCAACACATTCTAGTAGAATGTATAAATTGGTCACAGCAAAGAAGTAATGAGAGAATTCCGCCGACCCTTGAAATGTCTCTAAACGGCAATGCCCAGAACACCGACAGAGTAATCAATTTCCTAAAAGTGATCAAAGTAGATGGTAGAATATATGACAGAACGTTGTGAAGCTGATTTCAGATATAAATAATACAGCCACGTTTACAGATATCTGTAGGTTAACAAGTTATTATTGCGGCTAATGACCGTTGCAGTCGAAGCCTTAATAATAATAAAAATAATAATAATAATAATAATAATAACAATAATAATAATAATACTTTTATTACAATGAAAATTTACAAAAAAAAACAAAATACATATTCCAGAAGCTTATATAACAAAAAGTAGAACATAGAAAACAGATGCAGTTCAGTTATTGTTCTAACTTGATAATATTTATTTCTTTCGTGCTATTTAAGAATTAAACTGTTATTTTGAACGGTTCATTTGTCGGTCAGCTTAAAATCCTTTAAAAAATGAAAGATTTTTCAGGAGGTGCGTATATGGTTCCCAAATTTTTCGTTTAGCAACACTAAAAATTTAATTAAAAAGTACAGTTTTGATAGTAAAGAAATGTTAAATAATAGCTTTTAAGTTTGTAAAATTTAAATGACATGCATATGGGTAAAGACCGGCAATAGTAATTAATACGCACTCTTTAAAAATAAAACGGACCGCACAAGATGCATTTAACCCCACATAAGGTTTAGGAAGGTTTTTAAGAATTTATTATAAAAAGAAGATAACATACCGTCAGATGCGTTAAAGTAAAATATTTATTTGCTGTGGTAATTAGACCAGATGCAAGTTGCCCTTGTACAAGTAATTCCAATCTAGTCGGTATAGTTCTTCTGCTTAATAATTGGGTTAAATATTTTGGTATCTAAAAAATATATTTAGTGAATATAGAACTAATCTGTTGCGCTCTCCTTCTTACATATTTATAACAAACACAAAGATACAACTCCAGATTTTTCACAAATCAAAGTTAAAATTCGAGCGCCAAGTTAAAATGTATACGTACATTGTTGTACGCTAATCGATCACATAAACGAAACTAATCCATTACTTAAAATACAGATCACACACAGTCACCAAGAGCCTCTCAGGCACCCTTCTCGCCGACATATACTAATGCATTTTGACCAGTTCTAAAATTTTCAACTGCCTAAAGAAACCGATTAAAGAACTGTAACGCGTTTACGTTACTTTAGATATAAACCAGATTGGAAAGAAGAAAACTAATTTTGAATTGATAGAAAAAATATAATATTGTTCTGTGCTAAGGGAGCTGCTATAAGAAAAAAAATATCTTTAATTTTCTACAGGTAAAATGGAAATTAAAACTATGGGTAAGTTGAGCTTTTGATATATGATCTATACATAGGTTGAATTTGTTGTAAATGGGTTCTACTCATTTAATATAAAATTGATATAACGCTAAATAGTAATTTTTTGACCAGTGTCAGTATTTTTAATGGATAATTGAATTATGAAGGGAAAGTTTGTATTGAATTGTTTTCAGTGTACTGTAAAAATGGCATTACCATCAGAAGTATGATTTAGAATGTCATGTATATCAATAGGAAACTGGAACAATCTATGTGGTAGCATTTTTTATGAAATAATGTTTTTAAAGCTTTCAATTAGTAATACCCGGCCAGTTTGAACAGTTACAACATCAGGGTTTCTTTTAAGGTCAACATTCGTGTATTTATATTTCATGAATTTACTGTTAATAAAGGTTAAGTTTGGGTTGGATTTTATTGTCATTTTTGACATAAGTAAAAGTAGATAAATCTGTGAAAGGATATTAAGTCACTGTAGTGATGAAATCGTATTTCGGGATAAAGGTTTCTATAATTTGACAAATATTGAGTGTTTCTAAGTTGTTGTAGAATAAAGTTAACTATGAGTGACATTTAGAAAACGTAAGGCAAGGGAAACCTATTCGCAATAATAGTATTAATCTTCAAATCCATAAGGACCCTTGCGAATAAACTACGCTGAAAAGCACGATATACTAGGACGAAACATACAAGATAACAAATTCTAAATCGAGAGAATTAAACAAGTTTGATTCGCATACAATAAAATCGTTAAAGGATTTGTTATTTTCAGTAATTTTATGCAAACACGTAGTAGGAAATATAGACTTCACCAAAATACATACAAACACCGATTGACAATGATCGCCGATAGACGATGAACCCCTAGTTACTTCACAATTGATAACCGGTTGCTATTGAGTGATTTACTACAAATGATTTTCAATATTCCAACCGAAGGTACTACATTGGCCAAGAGGCGAACATTTTTACCTGGAAATTTTGAATTTTACCGAACCTTTGCTGTTCCAAGCAAGGTAGGGATCTTTAACGTGCGTGACAGTTCACACGCGGGACTTCTCGTCCGAACGAGCGCGTATTTCTGTGAAAAATGCTCCTCTAACATTCTTCAAGAGGTCCGTGTCGGGAATCAATACCCAAAACCTTGGGATTATTTAATGATTCAGCAGTTAACAGATTATTACAATTACCATGCCTTTCCACTACTTATTTATGTGTGTCCACTATTTGTAACTGGTATAATCGGAGGATAGATAATAAAAGACGAGCTTGCATAACCGTGTAATAACAAAAATGTTTGCAAACAATATTGCTTGACAAAATGCCCGTTATATGGGTGTTAAATTTGATGTTTTATTTGTTTGCGTCCGTTATACAGGGGGTCCGTTCTACAGAAGAGATAGCAAACAATAAATGTAATCTGTTGAATCGTGATTACGTTATACTGTACGTTATAGGAAGCAGTCAGTCCGTTTCATAGAGGTGTTCGTTAAGAATTTCACTATATTAAGAAAAACATTTGAATAAATTATATAGTTTATGCAGAAACTAACAAGCTAAAAAAGAAATTTTCTAGCTAAAGTCAACCTCTCGGCTGGGATCGGAGTGAATTTTCACAGCCTTTATCCACCTCATATTTTTTCCAGAATCCGTAGTTACATTGCCTTGAGTACCTAAAACATCTCTACATTCATATAAGTACGAATCAAAGTATTGACTTTGCACTTTTATTAATATTTTATACTGTTTCAAATATACGACAGCTGATGCATATGACCAAAAATATGTCTGCGCAGTTTATGAATGCTTTCATGTTGGTCTACTTTTATGAATTATTATCAGCTTCATTGTTCACAAGACATCAAATACAAGTAGTATGTAGGAGTATTTCACCCCAATGTTTACTCATCTAGAATCTACGGCGCCAGAAATGGGAATAAATATAACCCCGACTACAGTTTTGGAAAGTGAGAAAGATTTATTGAATACTACTAGTATCAAAGTGCAGCCAAGCAGAAACTCTGAGAAACGCTTTTCCTCTAATTAAGTAATACATTAGGAAGCTTATACACTAGCTTCTGCGTTGATGTAAATCCGACAACACACAAAATTAAGCAACTGAGTTTTTTTCTCAAAGATATTGCGATATTTAATGATCAAAGCTTTTCGAAACGTACGTTTGACTGAAATCCTTCGGAAGGTATCCGGATGATTTCAAAATATGCTTTATACCTTCACGTACTGTTTAGTTTCAGGACCAGAGAACACCAACTGAACATATAATATATTATTTACGTGTTTAAATATATTAATAAATCCAACGCGAGAAAGGATTCCAATGATAATTCTCAGAAGCTTACATCATATCTATTAACTGCGGTTGTATTGCTTATCTAGCTTTCAAGGTCACCAGTCTAATAGGGTGACCGTTTTATTCTTGCAGCTAAAGTCATTCTGGCGCCGCTTATATCCGATATGATCCCTCGTCTACGTTTTAATTTCCCCCAGGGTTAGGTGTCATTAAATGCAATATGTACCTGAACTTGCGCAAAATTTGGTAAATCATGCTATAAGAGAAAAATTTGTATAGTCCATTCGCGTTAACTTTAGGGCGACGTCACAACTGAATAATATTCTACAATGCTTATCTTAGTTTACATTCTAATATATGTAATGAAAAATATACGAATACATATTCGCATTGTTAGATTTCGAATGACAAATACTTTGATTTGCTAGAGGAATTGATGGCAACACCGAGATCCGCAATGTTGGCCGCCTGTGTGCAAATTTAGAAAACGCCGCCCTATACTAACCTTAAACATATACCCTCGTAAATATTCTTCCTAATAATAAATGTACAGAAAAACAAAAAGAAAGTTTTAAAAAATTGCACTTACATATTTGTATGTATGGATAACTTTTGTATTACAAGTGGGCTCTCCGAGCTCTAGCATCCGCAAATTTCGAAATTAATGATGATAAGTCAATACTATCACTAATGTCATGTTCAATCGAAAGTGTCGCTAATTCTGATAGTTTTTCTTGGGTCATAGATGATCTCAGATAGTGTTTAATAATTTATTATTAGGAAAACAAGCGTTCTCCGGAGATCACAGGCACAGGTATTGTCAAAAAAATACGTATAAGCACAACTACGTTCGAAAAAGAAGAAGATAAGCAGTTTTCATAAATATAGTGTAAAGCTTCATTAGCTGTCACGTTCAAAAATATGTGCAGATGCAGTTTCCTCAAATAATTACGTTGCTTTGATATCCGAATGACCTTGGAGCTTATTCAAAAGAGCTTTTTCAATTGTTGCACAATTTTCATTCAACGCACTATCATTTATTTCAATTCGGAAAGGTTATGAAGTATTTTGGATATAGAAATGTGATTTCGAATAATTTAAACCTGTCTTCTAATGCAGTTAATGTGCAATCTAGAATTTTAAAAAGAAATTCACCTTAAAATTTTTCTTGGAGCTTGAATCGATTCGTCCTTATGCTCATAGTCAAATTGTAAAGTACGCTTTCTTATGCGTGTCGCTCCAACCATTGGAAACTTTTCTTCTGCACCAAATTCGACAGCCACTTTGCTTGCCTCGCCCATTCTTATTTCGGATTTGGAATCTGTTCTCAATCCTACCAAATATTTTTTAAATTGTCTAATGCATCCACACAATTTCCAACATTAATTTTAGGATTTTGTATAATTATTCAAAATATCATGCCAGATGAAAACAGAACAAATAAATTTAAAAAACTTTATTTTTTGGCCTAGATTATTTGCCATACTTCTAGTACTCATATCTAGAGTGCTATCGTTAGTCAGTTTAACCAAGGCGTCATAGATTTCTGCTAACTGATTTTTCAGGGGTCTAATTGCATCTATTCGACTTTTCCTTCTGGTTTCTTATAACGGTTTCAATGTAAAAGTAAATGCATGCTTTAAAAGTACATTTCATTTATGGGTAGACGAAGAAAAATACACATACAACAACATCAACAACATCAACAACATCAACATCAACAACATCAACAACATCAACAACATCAACAACATCGACAACATCGACAACATTGACAACATCAACAACATCAACAACATCAACAACATCAACAACATCAACAACATCAACAACATCAACAACATCAACAACATCAACAGCATTAACAACATCAACAACATCACTAACATCACTAACATCAACAACATCAACAACATCAACAACATCAACAACATCAACAACATCAACAACATCAACAACATCAACAACATCAACAACATCAACAACATCAACAACATCAACAACATCAACAACATCAACAACATCAACAACATCAACAACATCAACAACATCAACAACATCAACAACATCAACAACATCAACAACATCAACAACATCAACAACATTAACAACATTAACAACATCAACAACATAATCATCATCAACAACAACAACAACAACAACATCAACATCAACATCATCAACAACATCAACAACATCAACAACATCAACAACATCAACAACATCAACAACATCAACAACATCAACAACATCAAAAACATCAACAAGATCAACAACGTCAACAATATCAACAACATCAACAACTAATTTTTGCAACAACGTTGATAACTAAATTTAAAGTATGTGCGGAACATGGAACGTAAAATGCTCTTGGATTTAAATCTAAAATTCGTTTCTGAAGACCAATATTTTTTTCACATATTTGCACCATTGTCGTACCGTTGGCCGCGTAAATTATGTATATCTAAATTGAGTTTTTTTAATTTGTTTCATAAAAATTTAAACAGTCTTTTACCTGTAGTATTTGTTACAGGACAGACGCAAATAGATTGTTCAGAAATTTCAACTGGTGCATACGTTGTTACAAATTGGATCATAGTAATTTGTTCCGTGTCTCTCACATCTGGGATGTAGTCAAGAATAATTGAAAAATATTTTGAGCAACGGGCTTTTTCGAGAATTTTAGTCTGGATGGCATCTGATAGTAACGAAATCATCTCATTTTGAATTTGCATACCGAGCGAATGTGGAATATTCTTGTGCTGCGAAGACTATGCGACGAATGTGTTTTGACAGAACAGCGTCAAATTGGACAATTAATTGGGTTAACTGAGGAAAATTCTCGTTGTTACGCGTGCATAGTTTTTGAGAAGACCCCCTGAATGTTAAACATTGTTTTAACAAAAATTCGATAATCAAGGATATGTCAGCCATTTTTTTAATATTTTTAATATGATTTGAATTTGATTCACATCTTTTGAGAATAAGAGATAAATGTTGCCAATCACGTTCTCCGCGTACTCCTGCTAAATGTTCCAATTTGTTTAGAGCAACTTCAGGGTCAAAAAGCTCACATGCAGTACAGAAAGCATTATAAATAATTATGGTTTTGGGTTGGGGCTGTGTCATCTTATAAACTGAGGTCGACGTTTTGTCCACTTTTGTAAAGGGCATCATGAGAACAAGAAAAGAAAATGAAATATAAATATAAAAATAATAATAAAGATAAGAATGTTATAATATTAAGTATAGACAAGTTATAGTGTAAAAAAAAAGAAAGAGTTACTTCTGAACTACTAGGCTCACCAGCTCATTTAAGATAAATGGGGAGGAGTAGAAACCTGAAAACATTTAGGGTATCTTGAAACGAGTAATAATTTCAATCTTTCTCCTATACTTTCTATGTTGTTTACCGTAGGTTTATGTACCCTAAGGGTCTTTGTTACGGCGGACGGGGTCCGTGGTAAATAAAAATAATGTTGTGGGTGCGTGGATTAAATATGCAAACCTTATCCAATTGCTTTACGAAAGTAAAAAAATCTCAAAATATTTTAACCAAACGTGTGCTTAATTTTAAAATGATTCATGTAGAAAGTTTGATTTTGTCGGATTCGTGAATAAATTAATTGATGTCAGCACACACTTCAAAACTTTTTCTCAAAAAAAATTTAACAGGCGATTAGGAACAGCTACGTATTACAATCAAAGCTACAAGATATTACTTCATTAATCTAGACAAGGCTTTTTCTCGAATATTCACTGCACACAACCAACTGAAAGTTAACACTAAAGTTTGGTGCTTGATACCAGTTAACTTCAAGCGTCCAGCACTATGGCTCATGCAGAATTATTTATTTACCAGTAAAGTCCCCTAGCGCTCGCCGAAATATGTTAAATCCACATTAAACCCCAACAGGAACTTCACAAAGACCAAGGAATGTTACCGTTTTCGTTCTGGTATCTCCTTAAACGACGAAGAGAAAACCTTAATATAGTTCATTTCAGGGATCAGTGGTGTGACGCAACAAACAGAATTTGTATTGCCAATTGTAATTCGTACGTAACTCGCGTAATTATGAGAAGAAAATATTTGCTAAAGATTGGCGGCCGTTGACGCTATTGCCGCCACTACTTTTGCGAATTTCTTATAATATCATTTGATATCGGTCAGCTGTCTTGTCAGTCCTGGTTCTTATCTATTTTACAAATTATTTTTATTTAATTGGAATTAAAACTCTTCTTTTCACATAATGAACTTCTGTTTTATTTTTCTACTGTGTTTACTCGCGTAGACCATTCCAATAGCTTTAGACAACGGTTTTAAAGGACTGATTTTTAAGCCTTCTGCGTACTTTGAATTGAAAGTTAGTAATGGGGGTGCGTGATTTCTCTTACATGCAGTTCATGATATAAGAAATTCTATATATCTTTTTAAAATACATTTGTTATTGTTCTAATTCATTTAACAATTTTGGTAAATTTGAGGTTAAATGTCTTAAAGGCGTGTTATCTAATTAGTAATACCTATATTTTGTTACAGCGTATCAGAGCCGCATTAAATTTAAGCGTCACTAAGGTGAACAATATTGTAGCAAAAGCTAATCAAGGAGTTCTTCCGGCGAGCCCAATTCGAAGTAAACCCCGTTTCAAACCAGTAGTTGATTCTGGATGTTGTTTATGACATGAACCAAAACAGTAAGTATCAATCAGTTATTACTTCACTGAATAATTGCCACTTGCTTTATAGAAATACATTACGGTAGATTTTCAATGGAAGCAGTTTGTCATTGTGGACAGTTATTTGGAATATAGGATTTAAATACCGCAAAGGTGAACCTCGCCATAGTTTAATGGAAATACTCCAAATCGTATTGAAACATGTAGACTTTTTAAGGAAATTTATGAAATTGAAAAATGACGGAGTTTAACAAATTGTTTTTATTGACAAAACATGGTTTTTTTAAATATGGGATCATTGACCGTTCATGGCTAGATATCAGTGTAAGAAGCGTAAAAAAAAATTAAAATTGGCGGAGCAAGATATATTGTTGGTGGTTGTAATTCCGGGTTTATATCTGATGCGTATCCAGTGTCTGCTTCCAAACCATTACATGCAGACTATCATGGTGAAATGAACCAAGAAAATTTGTTGCGGGGTTTGAGCAGCAACTTCTTGTAAATTTAGAAGAACAATCCGCAATCATTGTCGGCAATGCTAGTTCTCATAGCACTGTATTACAAAAGGTGTCCACAATGGTTTCGAAGAAAGTAGTCGTTCAAGAATGGCTCGCAAGCAACAATGTTCTTTACAATTCAGCAATGTTCAAGACAGAATTACTTGATTTGATTCAAATGTGAGTACATATTTAATAACTTTTATGTAGAATTAATATGATATTTCTTATTTTAGAAATAAACCTCCGACAGTGTACATTGCAGATACTTTGGCTGAACAATATGAGCATAAAGTGCTCTGTCTTCTTCCATACCATTGTATGTTTAATGCTAGTGAGCCGCAACACCCTGCTCTTTTATTTTGCCCAAATATAGTCTACTGACAAATTGAGACCCATTGTCAGATCGTCACCTTAAGGTTTACCCACTTTATTAAAATAGTCCAATAAATACATCACAATGGATACAGACAATGCGTTTTTCAACGGATACAGAGACAACCGTTTGATGAAAATATCCAAGACAACAAAAACCTGCGTAACTTCACCTTGAGAAACAGGCAGCGGACCCACTAAATCCAAACCAAAGGTATTATTGGGTTCTTCAACCAAAACGGGAAACATTTCTCTATTATACCTTGTAGAGATTTTCACTTTCTCACAAATATCGTACCCACTGATCTTATTAGCAGTTATTTCTCTTATTTTCCACCATTAGAAATGACTACAAATACTTTTGTAACATTTTTCTGAACCGATTTGGTCATTATTGACGTATATTGTGCTTACTAACTGTTAATTTGGATTGGGTACAATCACACCAAACCCAAATAAGTTAATTTCTCTAAAAGGCAAATATCACCATAACAATACGGTACTAGTGTTGATTTCTTGACTCTAATTCAAATAATTATGGATTATTAACCTTCACTATTGTTTAATTATTGATCTCGATACTATAAATTCTCTGAACAAATCTAGCAGCGGCACAATTAAACGCGTCCCTGTAAATTAGCCAACTGTTATGTTGCACTAAAGAGATAATGAGGGTTATTGGATACTTAGGTTAAATTAAATTATAAGTTGCATTATCACCTTAGAACAAATCTTGGATAAGCCTTAACATACACGCCCACCAAAATAAGATTAGCGAACTTTATTTTCTAAAAATGTGCGTCTAAATGACGTCCAACAAAATATACTGAAATTTAAGTTAACGTGAGCCTAACATAAACAAATACGTAAGTTACCAACATGTTGGAGAGGCACATTTTCCACGGCTTCAGAATAGTCCCTGATGTTCCACGGTGCCATCGACAAACATTGTCAATCAAAAGTGCAACGTATTATATCCATTTTCCATTCTGTAATGGTGAACTATATCATATTCATACACGAGAGTTCCCACCATTAACGAATAGTGAGAATACCATTGGTTTTCGTGAAGTGTGCACATACTCCAAATGCGACCTTTGGTCAAAAGATTTGAAACAATGGAAATAACGGTTGAACCAGTTGCCAACGACTTTAAGGAAGATTAGTTCAGATCAAAAAGTTCACACACATTTAGGTGGGAATAAGACATTGTTCTACGTTTAAAAGTGTTAACAAACTCAAAAATTAAATAGTTGAGGATCGTTACTTTGGACATAAAGGTCAAAGAGTATAAATCATAAAGGTTTCAATTTGACTAATACTGTTTAAATTTTGTACGAAAATTTGTTCCTACCACCTTATTGAGTTGATTTACAACGATTTTATCCCAGTATACCACATTCCCCAAAGTGAGGTTTCGCGAGGATTTAAACAAATAAATACCTTCCGTTTCAATGATTTCATTATTGGTTTTAGTTTTCTGCTCCGATAAAATTTTATCCACACAACAAATTTGCAAGTATTTACTCGGTGGTAAAAATCAATCTGTAAAGTCTGCGAAAGGAACTCTTTAGAAGTTTGTCAATCAGTGTACTTATTTCACTAAGACACAAATAAAAAAATAGGCTTTCAATTGTAATGGCACTTTTACCGATTCATGGTGATGAAAAGGTCACGTATCTCCTTTTGAAACCTTTCTTACCGAGAAGTCTAGCGGGGGCAATGCCAAGTTCCATACGATTTGACGAAAACTCGATACAAGAGTTACCACAAATTTGAATAGGCCTTGCAAATTGAATCGAAAAATTTGATATACAAAATGAGTAGTATCTAGCCAGGGGTGTAATTGATTTCGTAAGTTGCAATCTGAATAATGAGTCTGTAACGGTTCGAGGAAGAGCAAAGGAAATTTTGTTATAAGTAGTCTCATTCAACGGCCACCCTTACACCCACATGTAGGAAAGGATAAGGCAAGTTGTTTTACTAATTTTCCTTTGAATGATAGCAATGTCCTGCTGAAACTTCTTAACCTTTTTAATAAGGAATGAACTGTTCGGGAGACCAAATTGTTCTAAGTTTCCAATATCAATTTACGAACTGGTCAGTTCGAATAATGCAAATAAATACCGAATCCTGCATATTTATTCGCAAACCTGCAAACTCATTTACCATCGAGTCTAAGAAAACATCTGCGAACGTGTATAGTGTAAGAGGATAATAGCTTCTTTCTCAATCGTGCATCTGAAGTGTGATCTGTATAGAGTTGGTAAGATCTACAGTATGAGCAGGCCAATTCTCTTTAGGTAATAGTAACCATGATGGAGCCGTCCACCACATGGTATGATTAACAAGCTCAGCAGCTAATAATCCTCTTGATGCACAGTCAGCAGGATTATCCTGTGATTTAATATGATGCCACGATGATGGAGCCACTCGTTCTTGGATATGCGAGACACGATTGCTAATAAAGTCTTCCAATTATACGACGAAGATCGAATCCATGCTAATGCTACTGTGGAATCTGACCACGCAAATGTATCGTCCAATACTAAATTATTCTATACGTATTTTGCACATACTCGACCAAGTTCGACAACAACACTGCACCACACAATTCTAATCGAGGTAATGATATACGATTGGTTGGTGCGACCTTAGATTTGGCACAGACCAATGATACTTGGATGTTCCCTTTCTCATCGACACAGCGGAGATAAACTGCTGCTGCATATCCAGCTTCCGATGCATCACAAAATGCATGAATTTGTACAGTTTGATAGTTATCCAAAGAATCCGTCGAGGAATTTCAATTTTCAATAACTCGGGTAATTGTTGAAGATACAGATTCCATTTAAAACAATTTGTTGGGGAGGAAGTTCATCCCAACCAATTCCTAATATCCATACAGATTGAATCAAATGTTTGCAAAGAAGACCAATGGTGATAATAACCCCAGAGGGTCAAAGATCCTTGCAATTTCGAAACCATATTCCTTTTGGTACAAGGCCGATCAACGATATTAAGATTGTAAAACAACATATCACTCAATGGTTGCCATTGCAGTCCTAAAATTTTTTGAGACGTATTGTTTACCTCTTCAAACAAAAATGCTTGCTGATACCGAACGGAATCAGGTAAATGGCCAATGACACTTGGCACGTTGCTATTCCACTTTCGCAACATAAAACCACCTGATTGGCAAATTTGGTTTAATTCATACACGAGTCGTTTGCCATCCTCTATCGAATCACACCCTGTAATCAAATCATCCACGTACGTATCCGACGCTAAAATCTTGGAAGCAATAGGAAAACGTAACGATTGACTTTTTGCAAGTTCTTGAATTACACGCATGGCTAGAAATGGTGATGATGTGATGCCGTATGTAACAGTGTTTAGCTGATAATCGATAACAGACTCAGGACTTAAATCTCCAAACTATACGTTGATAGTCTCGATGGCTAGTAGAAATAAGAATCTGTCTATACATTTGCTTAATGTCCGCAGTTAAAACTACAGAATGTAAACGAAAGTGTAATAACAACTCCATGATATCTTTTTGAAGAGGGGGGCCTGCGAGTAAATGATCATTTAAAGACCCTCCACTTTGAGCGCTGGCTGAAGCATCAAATACGACACGAAGTTTTGTAGTTGTACTGTCTGGTTTGAACACGGCGTGATGTGGTATGTAATATACCGGCGATAATGTAGACGATCGAGTTGAATCCGATACAATACGAGACATGTGACCACTATCGATATAATCCTGCATAAATTCTCTGTACGAATTATACAGTTGAGGATTTATTTCAAACGGCGTTCTAGTGAAAGAAATCTTCGAAGTGCTATTTCCGAGAGCCAGCAAATAGCGGTTCAGGACCATTGAAAGGTAACAAAACAATAAAACGACCGGTGTCATCCTGCTTGTGAGTGTCCACAAAATGCCTTTCACAAATTTCCGCATGAGGAGATAATTTGTTAGAATCTGGAATATTTTCCAGTTCCCAAAATCGAGTAATGTTAGCATCTTCTACAAGTGCAGCTAATGATATACGAGATGTAACAGAAGAAAGAACCTTCCTGTTAATATCCACCCAAAGGTAGTGTGAATTGCCACGGGTTCTTCTGGTGACCCAATGCGAGTTGCGTTTAATAAAACACGCGCGAACAAATCTGCACCTAACAATAAATCGATATGGCTAGGTTTGTCGAAGTCCGAATCTGCTAAATCTAATCCAACTATGTGAGGCCAACTATTTGGTGAGATCCTTGATGAAGGAAGGGTTCCACAAATGTCTGGTAAAACAAAACAATCAATGCTGTACTCTGGAACAGTTTTACCTTGAGGACTAATTTTACACGATACTTGTCCATACGCATGGGAAGCAGATAGACTAAGCCTTCAACCTTCATTGAAATATTCGATTTTCTTAAACCTAAGCGTCGACAACACTTATCAGTCATGAAATTTTCCATTGATGCACTATCTACAAGTGCTCTTACTGTCTGAACTTTACCAAACCCATCTGTAATTGAAATTCTTGCGGTGCCTAATAACGTCATTTTGTTGGACGATCTAGATGATAACAACGTACTTGATGTAGTGTTGCAGGTGGGTTCGGGAAGTTGATCTGTTGCCTGAGTGATTGCAGGTTTCTGTGCAACTGTAGGGTTTTCAAAGTGCAATAAAGTATGATGACCCTTGCACACTTTTTACAAACAAGTTTGGAAGAGCAGCGTGTAACCATATGAGAGTTGCGAAGACAATTAATGCATAAGTGTTTGTCTTTAACAAAGTTATAACGGTCTTGTGGCGATTTATTCAAAACATTTCACATTGGTATAAGTTATGAGTACCACTGCAAAGACTGCATTTGTGAGTGAATGAAGTTGTTACGAATGACTTTCGAACTTGGGGTTTTGAATATTCAAAGGAACGTTTAGAAGGTACACTAGATGATATGGTTTGTTTAATGGACGTATTAAATTTGGACGGTGTATCGGAAACAACCATATTGCTAATTTCTAATGCCTTGCAATGTTTTTCTAGAAATAATTTTAATTGATCATAAGATGGAATGTCTGATGTATTTTCTAACTCAAATGTTTTCAAAAGATTTGTATCTACCTTTTTTGATAACAAATTAAACAATACGAAGTCGAGCAAATCAATCTTAGTTTGACGTAAGCTTGACAGATTTCCGTAAAGCAATTAAGCAATTCTCTTAAATCTGTATGTGAATTAAATTTTGCTTTTGGTGACGATTCTAAAGCATTCCAATGCGTGTTTGAAATTAAACGTTTTGAATTAAACCTCTCCACAATAATTGAATAAGCTAGCATATAATTATTATTCGAAATTTGCAAATGACTAATGAGTTCTCTAGACTTAAAATCCAACGCATCAATTAAAAAATAGAACTTTTCGATCGGTAGCAATTGATTATTTTCATGAACTAAATTATTAAAAATTGAATAAACTCTTGAAATGTTCTATTTTTCCAGAAAATTTTTTCATTTCTATACGAGGGAGTCGAATATTGCTACACGAGTTAAATCCAGTGATATTTTCAGTCAAGCCTTTTTCAGCAGTGGATATATTATCAAATTGCGCTTTAATAATTTTAATATTTAACAAAGACCTATCTATTTCAATTCTTAGTGTTGTAATTTCATTTAATAATTCTTAGTTGTCCTCATCCAAGATGCACGTTTTATAAGCAGTATCTACATCGTTTTTGATATCAAAGGCGCTTTCAGCCATAATATTAACAGAAATACAATTGCCTTTAATATGCTCCAATTTATATATCGCATCAGATATATCAGATAATCTATCGAGTGCCGCCTTTAAATCTACAATTAGCCTATCCGATGAAATATGTGCCATCCTAACGAACAAGGTTACTAATATCGATTTTATATTGATTTCAGCTACAAAACGAAGGGTTTGTTCACCTAATAATAGGATATACCAAGGGTAATGTTGAACTACCTGTTAAGCAAAGAATTTTACTACAACGTGCCTAACGGGAGCTTGCAAGTTTCAATATAACAATGATGAAAGGGTTATGCTACCCGGTTTTACGAATACCTGAATTCTCTAGCGAACTTGAATTACAAGTTTAAAATAACTGTACTGCTTAAACACCTTTTCTGACCACAAATTCTTACGTTAACTATCCCTAAAATTTACAAAGATTTGTCATTTTAAGGCTTTATAAGATTCTGTATCAGTACAAAATTTCAAATTTAATGCGAAATTGCATCTACTATAAGTTAGTTTACACAATTGACTATGATACTGGTGGTGTGACTACACTTTTATTCTAAATGCGGTCAACCCCTAATTTAAGCGAAGAGCAATTAACAATGTAGTTAAAATGAATGCCAAAAATGCCAATAATAAACCAATTAATAAGCAAAATATCCGGCTCGAAGGACCAAAAATGTTAATTTGCATTTACAATCACACAAAAGAAATGATATTTTAAAGGAATATATCACCTACCTTTCACTGGTTGTAGTTGTTGATTGTACTTGCACTGCTATCAAATAATTATGGACTGTATAATGTTCACTAATTGTTGCTAATTATTGATGCTCGATGCACCGAACTAAATCTCGAACCAAAGACAGAAGCGAGCACGAAGTTGAATAGCGTCCACCCGTAAATTACCAACCCTGTTATGTCGTTGCACTAAAGGTAGGGATAATGGAGAGGTTATAGCTGGGGAATAGTTTAAGGATTTAAATTAATTGTGATTGGCATAATACAACTACAAACAAAATACTTATAAAGCCTTAACACTAGCGGTACAATTTCGGTTTTGGGTACATATAACCGAAACCCAAATAAGGTTTAATTTCCCCGCCTAAAAGGCAGAATATACCATAGACAAGTACGAACCAAGGGATTTCCTTGACTTAATTCTGGTTTGATTTTATTACACACCTCATCGTTTGTTTGATTTGATTTCGATTATTTAAAATTTTTGAAAATCTTACGCGGATTAACAAACGCGTTGTTATTTAGCGCATTTATTTCAAAATATAGGGATTGTACTTGTTTATTAAAGTTCTTATCCCTTAGAACATTTGGATAGTGCATCAGCCACAAAATTAGATGAGCCGCTACAGTGTTCTATTTTTTAAAAAAATTGCTGTAAATAGACGCTCCACCTCAACAATCTGGAATTTATATCGTGGCCAAGCCGTAACATAGACAAATCGTGTAAGAACGCAACACTGTTGAGAGCTTCCTTTTCAGTTACAGAATAGTTTGATTCCGCCTCGTGACACATTGTCGAATAAAAAGTAGCAACATATATTTTTCCATTCTTAATCTGGTGATACATAACAATATTGCATAACGAGAGGCTTCAGCACGAATGTGAAATACCGTATTCGGGTGGCACAACTATACTCGACCATTTTTGGTTGCAAAAGATTTGAAATCTAATGGGGAAAATAAGCGGTAGTTGAAAGGCCATAACCTTGTAAGAAAATTATTACGATAAAAAAGTTGACACACACATTTATGGAATAGAATTGCTTCAGTATTTTAAAAGTTGTTAACAAACCAAAAAATTAATTTAATTAGACTTTGGACATAAGTCAAACGTAGTATAAAGTCATAAAGCGTTTCTTTAATAATACTATTTTTAAATCAACAATTTGCTTTATATTTATTTGGTTTGATTTCAACGACTTTTTATGAAAACGATTAAATAGGTTTTCCATTTGTAAAATAAATATTGTTTCTATTTCTTTTGGTTTTTGTTTTCTTGCTTTATTTTAATCCCACAACAAATCTTCGGTATTAGATGGTAAAAAATCAATTTTAAGTCGTGCGACAAGCGAATCTTAATCTGTAATAGTGCTACTTATTCCTCCAAATAAAATAATCCTTTCATTAGTAAATGATTTTACCGCTGAATTGAATAGATCTTTTTTCGAAACCTTTCTTGACCTAGCAAGTTCCAACACACGTTCCAACGATTCATAAACTGCTGTAGGATTACCATCAAATTTAATAGGCCATCTAGAAATTGAAGAGAAATTAGATATACAAGTTACTGCAGGGGGATGTACATTGATTGTGTAAGTTGTATGTAAGAGAGTATCATTAATGGTTGAGGAAGATTCTGTTTTGTTTATTTTCTCATAAAGATCTGCCCCCAATTGAAGTGCAGTTGTATAACTTTCACTTTAAAAGCTGTTGCTACATCATTATTGTCTTTAGGAATAATTTAACGAATTATTCTAAGACACACATATATTAAACGTGGTCTAGTCCGTTTAAATACCGAGTCGTTACTATCACCTGCAAACTCATTCAGTAAGAAAACATTCGAATTAAGTGTAGAGGTAATAGCTTCACTCTCATCGTCAGAAGTTTTTGTATAGGTGGTAAGATCTACAGTTGAACCAGGTTTTGTAATTTCTATAGATTATATACGTGCTAAAATTGTCCTTTCATTTTGCATGGTTTTTATAGAATAGACAGAATAACTCATACTTGAATTCGCACTTTAATACATGAACAACTGCAGTTTTCTTCCATTTTTAAAAATATTTGTTTCAACTACTTAAATAAGAATGGTTCAGAATAATAGCTTTTGGTACCACATGCAGCATGGACCATACGAATATTGAAAATTAGAATGAAAGTTGGATACAACGTAAGTGGTGACCCAGCGATGATATAATAAAGATAAGAGGGGTTGGGCACTATGTTTGTCGTGGCCTACAAAAAAATTACAAAAGGGAAATGAAGTTGTACGTAACGTGCAACACGTGATAGGTAAATAAGAAAACACGTACACTCCTCTCTATTTCAGGTATGATGAAAAGAATAAGTGCACGACAGTGTATAAATAAATTACCTTGGCAGAGCTAGACTCGATCGCTTTTGGTTGCAGAGACCGGAAAAGACTTGAATTCCCAGGGGGAAGATAAAGAGAAATAGAGAAATTAAAATCAACAACTTGCAGGCTTAAAACCATATGCTCTTTCATTCCTAAAATTAAATCTACATTTCATCGTACAATCCAAGTTTAACAGATAACGTTATTTTAAAAAATATACGGTTGTGAGGATAAACAGTCGTACTGATTTTATTCAACAATGATAACACCTTTTTGCTACGAAGATCATGACAAGTTACAAAGATTATACCAATAACAGAATATCTCAACAAATAATTCTTACAATTCCACCTGAAGTTCGTTTATCTGTAGATGAAGAATTAAGTTTCATGAAACAGTACCTTCCACTAAAATCTTATAAATGATGGTTCAATTTGTTTGTTATTTGTAGTGTAAATAAATTTGCATGCAAATTTAAAATCTATTTCTGTCAGAAAAACAAAAAATCTAGTAGGTTACACCCAGAGCCAGATGTGGATGTTAGCCCTAAGTGATATATAAGATTGTTTTACCATTTGCTAGGCATGTCTTTAGCAAAGTCTTGGGTATTGTATCGAAGAATAGGAAAAGTTCGAAAGGAAATAATGCCAAAAAGCAAAGTGGCCCAACACACCTTATTCCATCAAAAGATATCCGTTTGGATCAAGTTGTATTGGCTGAATCAAACGAAATAGATGTAAATATCCTAATGGCACACGGGATTCTAAAACTGTTTGTGAAAAATGTGATTTAAATTTATGCTGTAACAAGATAAATAATTCTTTCAAGAGGATCCCCATTCCGAACAATAAATTTATAATTTATAGCGTATTGTCTATATCTGCAACATTTTCTTTCTTTTATAAAAATTTGACAAAAACTACGACCCTGTAGATTAAAAATCAGCATTTAGGAACCAAGTACTTCGAATTCTTATTTCAAACAAAAAAGAAAAACCTTTGTGTTAAATTCAAGCAAAGAGTTAGCTAGACGTAGCCGGAAGAAAAATAAATACCAGGCTAACTTCAAACGCGGAGAGTGGGGGGATTCGCCTACATACCGAGAAGAAACCAAAAAAAAACCACATCGCCCACGATTATCTATTAACACAAAAAATAAATAAAGGATTCTGTACAAACAAGCAAACGGAAAATAATTTAAGCGTTACTATTTTACAGCAAACATATTATACGGGCAATTTGGAAATCTAGATACGAAGTGCGCATCTCGTATTTACACAAAATAAGGTTAATCAGTAGACAATAAAAACTGGGAGAGCTTTTGTCGAACGTTTTTAAAATTTCACCTTATACTTTTTGTAAAATAAACTAATCAGTAAAGCGAATAAATGTGTGCGTTCTTTTGACAAGCATGTTTAAAAATAGTACATCGCACCTGTAGAACGATAATATCGAATCGCAGCAACAAACAATAGTCCTACAGTGTCACGCTTCTTATCACGTAACTGCACCAAACGTTAATACGAAATTTGCCATTGATATACGTAAAAGAAAAGAATTGCATACCTGTAGGTGTCCGGATACTAAGCTCGTAATCCGTTTGGGGTGAATCAGAACAGCAACGCTATGGGCGCCAGGATCTGTTTGCCCTGCTACCATAACTGTAGTAGCAGTCTACGGACAAAAGCAGTTGGTCTACAGACAAAAGCAGTTGGTCTACAGAAAGAAGGAACCCATTTGGCCTCCAGCTAAAAAAAGCTAAAACGAACATCTGATTAGAATGGGTACACGCAGGGAAACTCACCGAGTACACGCAAGACACCTCCTAGGTGTTGAACAGAGAAGCGTGCATCACTTTTACAATACGGTAACGAATAAATCTAGAAAATATTTCCACGTACAAGCTGTAGAATCAAATTTAACAAAATGGTTTAAACAACACGGAGTCAAACTGCAAACCCTAGTTTATCGAAGCGCGGTAAAACTGGAAAATCCGGTTTATATCGGATAGTGTGCGACCTTATTTCAACAAGTCGTTACTTTGGAACAATAGAGAGAACCCATTATAAGCGGTCGTCGTGTTTAACAATTTGAAGGTTACCTAAAAACAGGATATGAGCTATTTAATTATAACATAAACTAATCGTTTCGAAATAAATAAGTTCAACGTGAAAATTTGTAGAAAGCGTATTTATTATAGTAAACAGGATGTTATTGAAGAATTTAAGAGATTACGAAATACCTAAAACAAGGCATATACTATTTAATTTATAGAATAAATTTTCGTTAGAAAAGCTAAAGGGGTTTGAGTTAAGGAATTTACTCGAGAGCGTGTTTATTATTAATTCTGTTAAGCGGACTTATACTAAACAGGTACATATATAGGGAGTTGTTGAAAAATTTAGGGATTAAAACGGAGTTTATTCGACGAGTAATGAATAAACAAGAGAGAAAAATAGGGTAATTAATTTATACGGAAAAAAAACGTCACAACCTTTAGCTTAAAATTCAGCCATATCATCACCATTTTGTGTACGACCTTAGTTAAGGTCGGTTTGACGCAGCTTTAACTTTTTTCTATTCTGTGCTAATCTAAAAAGTTCTACATACCATACACAACCTAAATTTCTAATAATTTGACTAATATAGTTTGGTCTAGGTGTTCCTATACTCTTCTATCTTTTTCTTATCTATCTGACTTTATATAGATATTAGCAACCTGATGGTTGTTAAAAACTCCAACATGTTTACCTGATTTTTATTTATAAGGAAATGAGATGTTATCTGGTTATCCCCTCCAAAAAAGGAAAAGTGTTAAATTATATATTATGGTAAGGCTTAAGCAACGAATCGCTGCCAACATGCCAGACCGCTAACTAATTGTGAGTTATGTCATGGTGACGTTTATTAAATTATATGTTATGGTAAGGCTTAAGCAACGAATCGCTATCAACATGCCAGACCGCTAACTAATTGTGAGTTACGTCATGGTAACATTTAGTTAACTGATTTTTATATATTTTTTTTGTTTTGTTTTCGAACTTACTTAAGGTCGGTTTGATGCTGCTCTAAATTCTTTTCTATTCTGAGCTAGGCTAAAAAGGTTTACATACCCTTCACAACCTAAATTGGACTAGGTCTGTCTAGGTCTTCCTACTATATTTTTATTTGCAAGTCTATAATCTAAGACTACTAAATAGTCCCTCATGTTTTAACTGGTGTCGTATCATTCTATCTCGCCTGACCTTTAATGGTTTCCACACACAGAGTTCCTCACCTATCCTTCTATAAGCTTCCTCATTTGTTACTCTATCTGTCCAACTAATCTTTAACATTCTCCTATAGCATTAAGTTTCAAAAGCATCTATCCTTTTCTTATCTACCTCTTTACTTGTGTAAATCTCACTACCGTATTATAGGAAGCTCCATACGTACGACTTTAAAAAACTTTTCCTATTATTTAAACTAATACAATTAGATATTAGTAAGTCTTTCTTTTTTAAAAACATTTTTCTAGCTTGAGCTATTCTAACTACTATATCACTTCTGCTTCGTCCGTCTTTTGTAATTATACTACCTAAATAGCAAAATTCATCTACCTCCTCTAACTCGGTATTATCTGTTTTTAATTTTGGTTTAGAACTAGGCTGTAACTCACTTGTTATTATCTTTGTCTTTCGTGAGTTAATTTTCATGTTATAGTTACTTTGTAATATCTCATCTAAAATATTTAAAAACTCTCCTAACTCTTTTCTAGACTCTGCTGTAATGGCTATATCATCTGTAAAATGTAGCGTGTCTATTTTCTGTCTCTATACACTAATATCTATCTGATTTCTCTCTCTAGCTAAGTTTAAAGCTTCCTCGATATAAACATTAAAAATCATGGGCGATAGTATACAGCCCTGTCTAACACTATTTCTAATCTAAGCTTCCTTTTCTATTTCCTCAAATCTAATTTACTACGCTTTGGTTTTTATATAGACTGTAAATAATTTTTCTATCCCCATAAGAGATTCATATTTTCGCAAAACCCTGAACATAACAATCCAATCAACCCTATCAAATGCTTTTTCTAAATCTACAAACGCGAAATGAGTCTTTTTATTTTTTGTATTCTTTTTTCGATAATTACCCTATTCATTAGTATCGGTTCTCTAGTCCCTCTGTCTTTACAAAAACCATATTGGTCTTCGCCTAAATAAGCCTCAAAGCTTCTACTCTCTTTTAAATTATTATTGTTAGTATTTTGGAAGCGTGGGAATTTAAACTAACCGTTCTAAAATTCTTACACCTATCAGCTCCTGTCTTTTTTGGGATTGGGATTATAATATTTCTTTCAAAATCTATTGGGACCTCACCTGCGTCATATAACACTTTTATTAATTCATATAATCTCTAACATTATTTTGTAATGTTAACGAATAAACAAATGAATCAATTAATTAAATTTCAGTAACTTGCATAAAGTATAGACAAAAATTCCCACCATAAAGTACCTCATTTTAGTTAGGCTCCCCTAATAATAAAAGACCAGCTTTACAAATAGCTTCAGGCTACTAAATTCCAGCGGCAGGTCATTATTTAGAGCTCAGACCCTCGTAAACCAAATACAATAAACCTCTTAAAAGTTTAGGTCGGTTACAGACTGACAAATTCGATAAAATTAAAATGTAATAGTACCTTTTAGCGTAAATAAAGGAAACCAATTTCAGTTTGAAAAGATTAACCTTCTTAATACTTTCGTTGATTGACAGCGGCTTATACAAAACGAAATATTATAAATAGCGCAAAACTATTTCCAATTTGATTTGTTCAAATATTACAAGTAATTTTAAGTAGTCTGGAGACATCCATTGTATTTAAAATCTATTTCGGCTCAAGTAGGTTAGCCGGTCTTTGTTAATGCTAGACTACTGCC
The DNA here is from genome assembly GCA_036346225.1 of Platerodrilus igneus. Classification (NCBI taxonomy): domain Eukaryota; kingdom Metazoa; phylum Arthropoda; class Insecta; order Coleoptera; family Lycidae; genus Platerodrilus; species Platerodrilus igneus. The sequence goes on from JARFIW010000090.1 coordinate 7,952,331, forward strand.
GCCATAGGTAGATTCCACATTGCAATAATTAAGAAATTCGTAGAAGGTAAAATATAATTTAAACCCTTGGGAGAATAATTGCTTCCGTGATTCTCATCTAAAAAGGGGTTGGATTTGGTTTCTGAAATCTTGTTTCGTGGGAGGTTCTGTTCAGTCATTGGATAACAGAAAATAACGTACAAAATAATTAGGGTAGGAATTAGTCTATTTAATTGAAGGCTTTAGCCAAAGACGGAAAGTTTTTCCAATGGGGTCGTCCGTGGTCAAGATGTAGAGAGAAACGTAGTTCGCGGGTAGCGTTCTCCGGTATCACAGATAAAATATTTCATTTGTATCACGATATTAAAAATTGGAAAGAGGTGATTACTCTTCCAGTTTTGCGAGGGTTATGCCCATATGTTCGCGAATTTATAGCGATGCGAGATAAATATTAAAAAGCTTGTAGGCGTGTGACGCACAAGTAAGTGATATTGTCAAGAAGATTCTGCCGGGTTCGTGCACCAGTCAACTCTTTAAAAATTATAAACATAACCAACAAGCGAGATTCTCTCCGCCAAATTTAAGAACTGTTCTACGTTGGAAAACAAACCCTCAAACAATGGACAATTTTTAGCAAGTAAGTTTTTATAGTTAAGTAGCATGACCAATTTTTAGTTAGTTTGTTTGTTAGGACGTTTTGGCCATAAACCGTAGGATTAATTTAGTGTACGATTTATAATATAAGTTTTCTTTCATGTACAAGTGTTTCATAACTACTTATGTAATCTAAATTTTCATAAATTCCATAGTCACCTATTCACTTAAATTTCTAAATCAAAGAATGTAAGAGGTTCACGTTTATTGCTCTGTGAATTAAATAGCTTTGTTTGCCGTTGGTTAAGTCAATAGTATTTTTTTATTGTTTTATCATGGACGTTTTATAAGTAGTAAAAAGTGAGGAATTGATTAAAAGAAACAATTGTCCTCCTTGGGATGACAAGTCTCCCAAGTTTTTGTACGAACATTTGGACATTCTCGACTTGTCTGGCGCCCTTGGCAATTGTCATTAAGCCACAATATTTTATGAAAGGTAAGTGCCAAATCTTTTGTAGTATATTATAAATCAATTTAACCCTTTTTCCAAAATTTTAACCCTCTATAATATCCACGACCTTCTGCTAGCTAGTGCCGGTGACCCCCCCTTTAATTTTTGTTTTACAGGCCGCCCCCATTTTATAATTTTGCATACGTAGTAGCTTTTCCGCCTGTAACAAATCTGTCTAAAGTTTTCTAACTTGTATATTTTATTAATTCTGCGGGTATATCGTCTATCCCCGGCGCTTTATTTAGTTTAAGATCCTTAACAGCTCTATCAAATTCCTCTCTTAATATTGAGAACCCTATTTCTACATCCTCTTCTTAGTCGTTCTCTAACTCATTCATATCGTCTCCCTTATATAAATCTTCTAAATAGTTTTTCTATCTATCTGCCACCTCAACTTTATTTATTAGAATCTCATTATTCTCATCTTTTATACCATTATATTTTTTCTTATCTTGCCCAAAAAACTTTTTAACTGCCCTGTAAGCCCAGTCTGTCTTACCTACTCTCAAATCATTTTGTATTCTCTTACAATTCTCCTCCACCATTTATTTCTAGCTTTTCTACACTCATGTACTATATTATTTCTAACTCTATTATATTTTTGCTTACTTTCACTATACAATTCTCTGAAAGGTTTAAGCTTTCTTTTATTCTCTATTAAATCTAATATCTCCTTTGTTACCCAAGGTTTTCTTGCTTCTACTTTTTTCTAACCTATAGTCTGTGTTGCTGTATCATGTACAGCCCTTTTTATTTCTTTCCATCTATTTTCTACGTTCCCTCCTATTGCTATCCCTTTAATCCTATTATCTAATACTCGTTTATATTCCTTTTTTACCTCGCTATAATTAAGCATACCTAGATTCCACCCTTATCTCTTAGCCTTTCTCAATTATTTGAATTTTAAATTACACTTCATTTTGGCTAAGTTATGATCGCTTCTGGATAACTACGACCTAATAAATTTTTAGTCTAAGTATAAAAAGACGTCATTGTACGCATTTCAAGTACGATAAGTCTTAATTTAAAATAGTGTTTGTGTTGAAATCAAAAATTCATATACTGAAATCAAGTAATCGCGATTTCTGTTTTAAGCAAACAACAAGAATTAATGTGCTCATTTTGAGCACTCTATGATTACTCCAATTTTAGTACGAAAATACTTAATAAGTCTTCAAGTTAGGGTTGTTAGATGCTTTGTTTAAAACCCAGTATGGAAGTGATTGGTTCAATACTAGTTTTGCTTGAATAAAGCATTATTTTTCTCTGTGAGGAGAAGGCTTAACGATCCACCAGCCGACAGGTATAAAAAAATAAGTAAATATTTTTTTCTTAAATGTATAAAGAAACACCCAACCAGATTAACTCCGTAAGGCAGAAATTTATCCACTTAACAGTAATACGGGATATGTATTACCAAACGAAAAGACATGTAGTTAAAATAATAAATCCTGGTGAAATCGCATTATCAAAACATATGTTAGTCTAGAAAACGTTATTCTTTGTAAGGCAAAAGCCCGGCTCAGTCCTATTGTTGTGCTACTAAAGCCTTATTTTGAAGGCTTCTTGTTCAGGCGTAAATCCTAAAAGCTGTTTCATTGCCCATATTTAACAGCTTTACACGAACAATATAAATGTGACCGGCAAAGAATCATTTATAGATTTTCTGACACATGATTTATTTTAAGTCGGCCTTTTAAAATCAACATCAATGGTTACAAAAGCTTCATGCTATAAAATATGCACAAGCTCTCTTTATGATGACTGCAAAAGGGGTTAGTAGGAACACATATCAAAGAAAAGACTCCCACGAGACCTACAAGTTGGACATTTGTTATTCCTAAAAGCCAAAGCTTGTATTCTCTACGGGATCTACGAGAAACACGTGTACTGTTTGTTGTGTAAGCATGGATACTTTATACGAAGCTTTATACAACGTGCGCGTTTGTTATTGGATTTATTGCCCAAAAAATCAAGTTCTCTTATCACACGGATCTCTGCGACGAAGACGCAGTCTCCTTAAATAATTTCATATAACGCTAAACACATTACTTTGCAAAATTGCGCTGCACATTTATTGAACGTTTAAACGTGGTTTAAAAATGTAGATTTAAAGCAAAAATTTAAAAGAAGCAATACTATAACTCTTTTGAGCTACAAGCAATTTATGGGTTCCCTAGACAAAAGAACGAAGGCAGACAACATAGACTAACAAACATCACCAGCTGTAAAATGGAAATTAGGCGTACCATTAATGAATAGAATTGTAGTTATAGTCATTTAAAATTAAGAAGACTTGTATCATGAAACGTTTTTATCAAATACAGGTAGCACCGACAAAGGCTACGCTCGTAAACCAATTCCTTAAAAGGCAATCAGTTTAAGCTGTACATAATAAAGTGGAGTAAATTTAGAAACTATACATATGAAATACCGTGAAGATTCATTATCGTTCAAGCTTTAAATATTGGTTTCCGAACTACATGCTTAGTCTTATTCATAAGCTACTTAACGCCTGACAAAATTGTTTCAGATTAGTAGACGAAACACTAATTTTTGTTAACCTCTAATCCATAGTCTTTGTATAAACTATTTATTATAAATTAAAGATGCAGTCAGTTGAAATAATTAACATTTTGGTTTATTATCAACAATTATGATAATAATGTACAAAGACCAAACATAATGCAACACTCTTATGATCTTCAGTTGAAGTATAAAGCGAACCTTATCTTTGTGTAGTAAAAATAAAAATGGGATATATTATAGTATTATATAAAATTACTAGGTGACATATTTTTTCCTATAGGATGGTTCTAAGAGACACTACATACGATTTTCCAGTGCTCCACCCGAAGATGCTATATTGGCCAGGATGAATGGCTTTCTACCTGGAAATTTTGAATTTTGCCGAACCCTTGCTGCTCCAAGCAAAGCAGTGATTTTTAACGCGCATGACAACACTCACACACGAGATCTACATTCTACCTATCATTCGAATGAAAGGGTTTTTTTTGTGAAAAATGGTTGCCTAACATTTTTCAAGCGGTACGTGTCGGGAATCAAACCCGGGAACTTAAACTTAATAGTGACTCGCAAATCAACTAAGCCATGGAGCCGCCGTAAGATACTCCGTAGAGCAGCAGGGCAAAGAAAGCATAGAGGAGGTGAATCGACGGGTACCTCATGAGCATCACCAACCCAAGTGGAAGAACCCAGATGCTTGAACTGTGGCAAGTTTGGGCATATACAGTCAAAAATTAATCAGCCGAAGAAGGAAACAAAGATGCCGGAAAACTAAAAGTCGACTTGCACGAATTTTTCACCGGAAACCATCATCCACATAGCACGATCTAAGCATGCAGCCAGCAGTTACACATATGAACAGCTTAAAGTTAAGACTGTGAAGTTCTTGGTTGATACCGGAGCTACCAGGATAATTGCCAATTTGGATGTAGCGCGTGACAGTGGAAAAGTGTCACATGCGACGGTGCATCTTTAAACCGTGGCTGGTGAGGAAATTCAAACACCTGGAATATTAGATATAAAAATCGCAGTTGGGAGAAAGACATTCGATCATCAGGTAGTAAGATCGAACACCACCGCAAAGGTTATCTTAGGAATAGATACATTGAAGAGGTATGAATTCCACATAGATATGAAAGACGGTGTCTACAAAGTAGAGAATGAGGAAGTGTTGTTTTGTGACGCAGATGACGCGTCTGTACAAGTTTGTTTAACAGGTGACGTTAACATACCTGAATAAGACAACGGCTGAAGAGATTTACATGGCCGAACGCGAACTGACCTAGGAAATGATTAAAGATATGAAAGGGGAAGGAGTAATTGAGCACTCTGATAACCTTTGGGCATCCCCTATAGTGCTTGCTAAGAAGAACGGCGGGTCGACGAGATTTTGTGTGGACTGCAAACGATTGAATGACGTGACCAAAAAAGGATAGCTACCAGTTTCCAAGGATTGACGACACAATAGATACACGTTTAGGGTCGTAATGGTTCTCACTTTATATTTGAAGAGTGGTTAGTGGCAAGTAGATATGGAATCCAAAAATTGGTAAAAACTGATTTCCCTACTGGTGCTGGTCAATGGCAGTTTCCAATCATGCCATTTGGGCTCTGCAATGTACCTGTCACCTTCAAGTGTTTATTGCATAACATCTTGCGAGGGCTATCGCGAAAAATGTGTCCTGTACATTTGGATGACGTAATCGTGATTGGGAAGTGGTTTAGAGAACACTTCAGTTTTCTAGAAGAAGTGTTTCCAACACTCAGAAAAGCCAAATGGAAACTGTGTACTAAGAAGTGTCACCAACTAGGTGAAGAAGTGTAACACCTAGGGTACATAGTTTGACGCAGAGGAGTCAGGTCAGACCCGGGATGTTTAAAGCGGTACGAGAAAAGTCGACGCCAAAAGACAAACATCAGTCACGCTGCTTTCTGAGGTTGTGCTTTTACTATAGAAGATTCGTTTCCGGGTTTGCAATTATTGCCAAGCCCTTGACTAGGCTGACCGAGTGTGGGCGTGATTACGTTTGGAATGACAATTGTCAGAATTCCTTCTAATAACTATGAGATTTATTGACAAGAGCTCTGATCTTAAGCTATCCTCAGTCGAAAAGCAAAGTTATCTTGGCTACGGACACAAGCAATATCGCCATCGGAAGTGTAGTATCCCAAATACAAGACGGGCAAGGGAAAGTCATTGGTTACCACAGCAAGGTGTTCTCAAGACCGGAACGGAATTATTGCGTCGGGAACTGTTGGCTGTGGTGAAATTCGTAGAACACTTTTATATGTATCACTATAGGAAAAAATTTCACCTGGCCACTACATTAGTAACCCCGAAGGGCAAGTAGCCAGACCAAGAGATTTGCCGGTTGCTGGGAATGAGAAAGACCCGAACAACGCCATTGTACTTGCAATTGGATGGTATGGTAACCGCATGAACCGCATTTTCGACAAATACGTATCCAAGGTGGTCTCTCAACATCAGATAGACTGAACCAATATTTGCATCTATTTCTATTGGGCTATCGGTGTTCCGTTTATGAGAGCACTGGAGAGATACTTGCATCTGCTAAGTTGGGATACAAGGTATGTCTACCGTGTGATGTTGAGTTTGGGCGTAAACTCGAAGATGACGTCGTATGCGAACCTACGATAAGAAGCTCAAGCGCAAGATGCACGATATCCATGGTGTCGTTAGGAAAAATATCCAAATCGGAAGGGATCTGATGAAAACTTGATATGATATCAAGTCGCAGCAGTCTGGTTTTGAAGCGGGCGAACGCGTCTGGCGGTATAATCCCAGACAGAAACGTGAACTGCCGCTAAAGTTACAAAGACATTGGGAGGGTTCGTACGAAGTTGTAAAAAGGATCACGACGTGGTATATCGGATTTGACAGCTCCCAATAGGAAGAGCACTAGTGGTGCACGTTAACCGGTATACACTCTACGATAGCGATGACGCCTGTAAATTAGAACAGCGCCAAGTAGTAAGGCAGACAAACAGTTACGGTCGTGATGAAGGAAAGTCTGCACCGAGTTATAATCAGTTCATGTCTCTGTATATCCTGTATATCTGAATCACCAATTTAGTGTTCGTGAATCAGATCGAGACTAGACTGCTTCTGTGTGACACTTACGAGTGCTTCTTTATAAAGTAATGCCGTTTGGTGTACGAAACGGCCAAGCCACTTTTCAATTTCTAATTGGTATATTCAGACGTGATATGGGAGATATGCTAATTTTTGCAAATTTGGATGATGTTTTCGTCTTGTCAGAAACGTTTGACTTGCGTCTTGATGATGTAGAAAAAGCTTTCAAAAGATTAAAACAATTTAAGGTAATTCTCAACAAAGAAAAAGGCGTTTTTACTTGTTCCAGCATAAAATATTTAGGCCATGTTATCATGCCGAATGGAATTCACGTTGACCTTGAAAAAGCTTTTGCCATTACTAATATGCCTAGACCACGCAATGTCAAATATGTACAATCGTTTTTGCGGATTCGTCGTATTGACGTTGTTAAAAAGTTCGCCAATATACCGAAATACCTTAGTGATCTCACGAAGAAAAATGTGAAACGAGTACGTAATAATAGTTATCAGAAGTTCTTCGATTGTTTAAAAGAAGCCCTTGGTAGGGGCCCGATTTTACAGCAGAATGATGGTACGAAGCCACGCATTTTGAGAACTGATGTGTTTGCGTACGCTTTGGGTGCTGTTTTAACACTAGAGAAAAGGTCCGATAAACGCCCCATTGAATATGCATCAAAATTATACATCACCGCCGAAAGAAATTATAATTGCACCGTATACTAAGCTCCTTATGTTCTATGAAGACAATATATTTTGAGGATAACTAGACACTTCGTCAGTAATAGATACTACTGTTATACCATTCGGATTAATTATATACTGGTCGATGTAATTTTATCGCTGATTGTTTATCTTGTCAGCTTTGTGGACATGATACCAAAGTCACTTGTATTGTGTGTCCACCTACAGTTGAAATGGCCATTAGACCTGCTGCAGATATTCTTCTGAGCAGTTGAGAGGCAAAGAATTAGCCAAAATAATTTGTACGTTCGAAGATAGTTCATGTCATGATTTTGTTAAATATACCGACAACGGATACCTCACGACTAATGATACTTTATATCATTATAATTCCAAAGGTGATTCGGACGAAGCTTAATTAGTAAAGCCTGCTCACGAGCGTGAACGTGTTCTAAAAGAATACCATGATGCACCCACTGCTGCCCATTATGGTGCAGAATGCACTCTGCAAGGAATTATGGAAATGTACTGTCAACTGATTTGTTTGGACTGCTCCCAGAGAAAACTAGTGGGAAAAAATGAATTGTTATTGTGGAAGCTTCTAGTTCCAAATGGGTTGAGCTATTTACTTTAGTACATTCTGTAGCAGAGGACTGTGTTAAAGTAATTGTTACTAAAATTTTCATTAAATATGGGATACCCGTAAAATAGCGAGCAGAAACGGCACCCAATCTGTATCAGCTGTTATTCAAAAAGTTTGCTATTGTTTAGAAATTAAACAGCACTGAGTACATGTTGAACTACTCCGCTGCAAATATCGTTAAAGGAGAGACCAAGATTTAAATCCTCGCTTGATAATTCGTGTGTGACAAGATTTCGATTCATGGGCTGATAAATTACCTTTGGCTTAGTTTGCTATGAATTCGGTATACAGTCAAAGCACCTGTCATACCGCTGCTTTTCTCACGCTTGGAAAAGAGTTGACGAATCCATACAAAGTTCAAAACGATCCCCGTGTAGTGGTGCAGTCGAAAAATTGTGTATCGGAGATAAAGCTTTCTTTGGATAAAATAGCTTGAACTTGGGTTGATGAAGTTCAACAGGTTCGTCGGAAAATACATGTTGACAGGAAAAAAATCCAAATCCCGATTACAAAGTCAATGATAAGGTTTTGGTTGCCACTCATACTCAACGTAATGCTTCAAAAACAGTTACTTCAAAACTGCATCCGCGTAGAAATGTGATTACGAAAAAAGTTTCGACCACTTTGTATCAAATCGCCGGTTTGAAGGATCATAAAGTGCCCTTACCTTCTTCTTTCTATGGTTCAGAGGATCCAATATCAACAATTCCAATTCGAAAGCGTAGCAGACCTAGGAAAAGTTGTTTTTGTTGTTATTGACCCATCGCTGAGATGTCTTCGAGGTCAAATGGGAGTGTGCAACATATCTTTTTAGTGATAGGGCCGTTGGTCCCCTTCGTACGTCTGTATTCGTTATCCAGTGTAGTACTATAACCAACGAGCAGTGTTGTTTAAGCCGTTGTGACGTGAACGTATTTTCAAAAGCTACACGCTCTCAGGTGTTTGGCAATCAGCTGGTATTCGCGTATAATATACCTAAAAACTGTTAGTAATCATTAGTCATGTAAATACATAATTTGTTAATATGTGTAACATTTACCTATGTTTTATGATTTACGGTTTAGTTACTATATTCATTAAAATAGTTACAAAATTGTGCTTTCTTTTATAAGTTGTTACAGTATTCTGTGCAGACAAGAAAGCAGTAAAGTAAAGAAAATCGCCTACACCAAAGACCGCAACAAAACAGGGACAGAATGGTAGAATAAAAATTAAAAAGAATTAGATTTCGGCCCAGCTCAGGAACGACGTAGAGTGGGGTGGGTGATACAGAAAGGGAAATTGAAAATCTCAGTAAAGAGTTATAGGTATTACAAACCGTAAGTAAAACATACAGTCCCAAGAGAATATTGAAACCGTCAGAAACGCACATTTAAGTAATTGTCCTGTTATATCGTGATGTAAAACAAAGCGTCAATTTGCATATAATACATTATAAACCTAAACCTTTTAAAATATCCAGAATAAAATCTTATAATCTGAATAATAGCCACATATATACTTACAAAATGTTCCAGCCTTAAATATATACAAGAAATAATTTAGTAATATATACAAAAGAAAATGTGAAGTGCACTCCGTAAGTTAAAAACGTATCAGTATGCTTAACTAACTTAAATCAACCGGGTGTTCACTTACTCCAACTTGTTAAGCATGTGACATTTACATTGAAATACAAAAAAAAAAAACAGTAACAGTGCTCTAACGTGAGCTTTGGTTTAAATAATCGTGACTTGAAGCTTGAGTATTTCATCATACGCGTATTGTGAGCGTACATTGGTAACGTGCAGTCTGCAACTTATTGAATTCTCACGAATAAAACTATAAACAACAAACGAAGTGTCTGTTAAGAAAGCAGAGAAATTGTATGTTGAACTATCGGAGTCTTTGGTACCATCTTCAAGAATTTGAAAATGCGACTTGCATTTGTCGATAGGCTGGATGCTGGATGACCCAATCTAACTACAGCAGCACTACGTACAACGACGCGTATTAAAATCACGACTTAACAACGTTTTTTTGCGCTCGAGCGATGTTGCACAGAATTTGAGTCAAAGAGAAAAGAGAAGAGAGCCTTTCAAACGTTTTGGTTGTATTTATACAGCTCGAGAATAATGGGGGTAAGTAACGAAGAACCACTCCCACCGATAGTGGTGTGAAATATTCTGCGAACGCAAGTAAAAGTATATTCCAGACGACAGCTACAAAGTATTCCTAGAAGAATAGTTCATTAACGCAAACAAACAGACGATAACAATTTCCATTGAATTTTGTGTTGTCGCATGGAGAAGCAACTGATATTTTTAAAAATTCAAGCAAGTATGCAACTTTGCATACACTTAAAGGAAACGCAACGTACAGCTAGTGGTTTAAGTTATAGAAACGACAACGAACTTGTTATATTATCGATTAGAAATACCGAAAATGAAATTAATTGGGAAAAGATTTATCGCTTGTAAACTGAACGCGTGCAAATAACAAAATAGAACTTCCTAGTACCAACCATTAAAAGCTTTTATATTTATATAAAGCGGCTGTTTCACACATGGTTTAAAGAATAAACTATTGAAAATAACAAGCGTATATCATGGAAGAAGAAGCTGTAAAAATGCTTCCTTCAACGAACAAAGCAAAATTATTTTAGAAAGTATTTCAGAGAATTTGTAAATGCGGTTTTGGAATATATTTCACGTATTTCTATTCTGAGGGAAATTTTTAAAAAGACTTTATAAATATTCATTTTAATTAGAACACCATAAAAAAGCGGGCCGTCACTTGGATTGGAATTTGTAGGAAGCGGTTAATTAAGGTAGTTGGAGATAAATGTAAAAATCAATCGCTTTACCAATTTTAACGTACTAATGTGGTCTAAGTTCCTCGCCCTGGGTAAGACTATTACCAGCCGAGATGATAAGCTAACACTTTATTCCAACCCCGTCCTAGTATGGAATTAGAAACATCTACATTTTGTGCAGGTAATGATATATTATTTGAATTAGAAATAACCACTGGTAGATCTGGGATAATATCTAGCTTTTCTATCACAGGTCTTTCAACATGGAATAATTCAAACATACGCTCGTTTTTGTTTCGTCTAGACTTGAGGCAGCAAATTTATCGAGACTTCGTTTTACATGGATATAACGAGAACAGATTCTTGCAAGCTCTACCTTCGTAAGCATAGCTTCAGTGAAATAAACAATAGATTTAATATAATCCACGGAATCAGTGATTTCTTCTAAACTTTTGTCAATGTTATATAAAATTCATGTTAGAGTTAAACGGGATGCTGTTTCTACTATAAAATAGATTAAGATTCGACGACGTTGATTCTAGGTCGAAGCTGATATCATACTACGGGCGATTAGTTCGCAAGAGAGTTCTTTGCTTTTTAGATGCAGAAAATTCATGTTTTTAATTTAAAAATATATACGTTAACATCAATTTTATACTTTTATGCCAAATAAGTAACTGATGAAGATAGCTCGATATGTTTATTTAACGATTCAAACGGAATTGAATGTCTTATTTTAAGTTTTTAAACGACATTTTTAAATGTGAATAATTAACACACAGCGACACCATACATAAAAAAGTCAAATACCCACTAGTAAAAACAACGTTAGGTCTTTACCAAATTACTCAATAAATATTAACAACAAAACACGAAAAATCCGTGACTGCATAAGCATGATATTAAACTTATTTTAATTAACAATCCGCGAATGATATTAAAGCTAAAGATAAACTTTATGTAAGTTTTTGAACACACAAGATACATTGATATAAATAGGTCATAAAGTTCAATTAAAAAACCTATTTCGTAATTAACAAAGACATTATAAGTACACGAAATTTAGAGTTAGTTATTCCTATTTTCAATTATGGTTAATTAAAGTAAAATCGCGGATACTCACTGTATGTTTGTTGTGGTTTGTCTTGTATTTTTCTTAACCTTCTTTGGGAAGTAAACCACTCGGAGTTGTTAAAATCGTCTTTATCTACGTTTCGATCCATGACCTAGAATCGTTATCAAAATAACAAAAATTTCAAATGGTTTAGTTCCCAAAGAAGATTAAGAAAAGTAAAATTGCGGATTTCAATTAATAGTCTTTTTGCTTAACTAAAAAAAAAGTTTTAACCGACAATAGATTATCTATCTGATTTTTACTTAATACAAACAAACGCCAGTTTTAAAGGTTAGCGTCTTTTTTATAAGAAGTTTCTCAATGAAGGTGTGTAACGTATTTTTTTTTCCTAGTTACACTTCGTTCTTTAATATAAAATAAAACAGCAATAATATAAAATATATAATTCATAAATTTCCGTTCAGTAAAATTAATACATAAAATTAATAATAACATATAAACTCTTTACCTTTGTGGTCTGAGATTCGTTACTAAGCTCCGTCGAGGTGTCAATTTGATCGCTTTGCTATCAACGTTTGAAGGGACAAGCTGCGATAAGCGGCGTAGTAAAGTCAAGATGGTCGTGTCTAAACACGTGGCCTGTAACACAGTCCGAAAGAGAAATGTAATTGATTGAATATTTGTGTCTGGAGGTTGAACCTCGCAACTTTAGCGTGATGATATTCTTGTATAAGTTCCACCTAGAGCAGTTCAGTTGATCTCTGCAGGCCTAAGGAGATGGAAGCTCCCCCTCATCATTAATACAGTTAGTATAAAATATTTAAATAAATTTTATTAACATTTTCCCTATAGTGCAATATCAGATATGATAATATTTTATACAATATGATATATGGTAATATCATGTTATGCAGTTTCATATAATTCAACATCATAAATAAGCAATATCGAATAAGCAAATCTTGGATCTAGAAAATTTGTTGGAGTACTAAATTTAATATGATGTAAAATCAAGCAGAAGTTAGTTTCGTTAAATAATGGTTGTATTCAGAAGAGTTCTCGAAATTCCAGTAATAAATTTCGTAAGTATTCACGTGGTTTCTATTTGTGCGTCGCAGAAAACCGATGGTTATGGAGTTTCCGACAGCTGAGGTTATAGTCCGATTTCTTTCGTTCACAGCAGTATTTCTACCCGTGAGTGTTTTTTGGCATTTAATCACTTTGAATACTAACTAAGTTTCAATAAGAAAATATTACATTGAACTTTTGTAACGTAAAAATCGTTTAAGGAAAGAAAGAATTAAATAACAAATTTATTGTTTGTCAGAATGTTTGCATATACAGATAAAGTTAACTAAGCTAAAAAGTTGTGAGTGACATATTATGTCAGATATAAAAAACATAGATTCAGTTGTCCTATTTAGACCTCACATGTCATCTTACGTTAATTTAAAAATATGTTTAAATATTATGAGTTCATGAACTTTGATTTTTAGTCAACATGTGGAATTCGTCTAATAACTGTTAAGTAAAAGTAACTTTAGGTTGATGCTAGTTTATCAGCACATAGGTAATTAAATTTCATTGTTAAGGTCGAAGTAGTACTACTATGGCTTGGAGAATTTGTAATATAAATAATTAAGAAAACTCAAATCCTTACATTTAAATTATTAAGAAAGATCCATTTAGAGATCTTAATGTTGTTGAATACAAATCCTTATTAGCATATTTCTGTTCCATAAAAATTATTAATTGAAAATATTATAGTAAAACAAATTGAAAATATTATAGTAAAACGAATCCTGAAATTTAATCAAATAGAATCTATTTTTTTTGCATGACTTTTTATTATTTAAAATTCAACTAAAAATTACAAGTCATCCCTGATCAGAAATTGTGTGTAGTGGAAACAAATACCCTGGGTGTATATTTTTGAAACCTAAAGTCTATTATTTTATTTTTGGTAAATATTTTTGAGGACACAAATGGTGTCCATGTTGTACATTTGTTTGTTCACAGGTCAAGCCGAGACATCTGTATGACATATGGTGTTTGATGTTTTGGTAAGTGTGTTTAAAAGAGTGAAATTCAGGCTTTATGGCTATGTTAGTGGTGTTGATATAAGGTTCCCGCCTTCCCCTAATACAAGCTCAGTTAAATTTTGTTGGTTGTTGTATTGAAAAATACGGTGGCGCTCATTATTTATATTTTTGGTCTTTTGACAACCCATGACCCAAGCTCATGATCTACCCAGAGCTAACACTCTACTAGCCGTTTATGTCCAAAGAGTTTTTCTTTTCCTCAAGCTGTTATCCACCCAACTTTACCCCGGGCTTTCATTGATAATAAGAAATTCTCGACCTTGTGATATCAAGTTAGGGTTTAGGAAATATAAAGGTGTAATTTATTAGCTGATATTCACGAGGGTAAAATACATAAAATTAAAAACAAATTAAAATTTTTATTACAGGTGAATAGAAATTCAGGCATACGGCATTCTAATAGTAATTAGATAAAATTGCTTACATTTTAGATATAATAAACTAATCCGAAATAGATATTTTCCTATAATTTGACAGCTAAACTTGTTTCCAATAACGGAAAAACTTCGCAACAATACAAATTATCCTTATATTTTCTTTTTAAAAATAATTCATTTAACATGAAACAAAAATATTTTTCATACATTTATTAGCCAACTATTGTTACGTTTAAACAAAGAAATGACGTATACCTCATATTTAATACTGTGTAGTATTATCAATACGGCAAGTGGTGAAATTACTTTCTAACGGTACTATTTTTTTAAGGATAACGAATTGTTTGTAACAAAAGTAAAGACAATTCAGGAAAGTTTTCAGTTTAACTTACAATTTTTTATATTCTTGAGTTAGATATTGAAAAGTATATGAAATTAAATACATGATGTAAGATAAGAAAATCAATTTAAACATGAAAAACCAACTTTTTTTATAAACACATAAATTTATAAAAGGCACCCCATTGTTAAACGCTTCTGAAACGTTGATTTTACTACCATAATGCTACATATAAGTATTAACCAATTTACACGGGTTAAATTCCCCGTGGCGGCAAATGCTTTTCAAATTATAAGAGCGACACTTTCTTCGTGCGTATTCTGATCCCGCTGTGTCTTTACTCTCGTGGGGCTGGCATCCGCATGTTCCCTTGTTTGGTTGGAGGTAGCTCTCTTCGACAAAACGCCGGTGTGTTGTGTAACGATTTCAGGAAAAAGGTAAGCAGAAATTTGAACCACCTCGCCGACTGTCGGAAAGCTATACAAAATACATTTACACTTAGGAAGGTCGGTAGTAAAGTCCCTTTGTTTTAACACCTCGGTTCTCACGAACTACCTTCTCCTTTCCAAGAGAAGTTAAACTTCTGACGCAAAACTGCTAGGCACAGCTGCGCCTTAAGCATGAGAACCACAATTCTAGCATTTCCCAAACCACTAATCATAAATAAATATCCAGACTTACGTGAGATATAAAGCTTTGTGTAGTTTCCACGTAACGCTCATACTAAACATAATAATACTGGAGAATTCCCGGTACAGGATTAAAAATCCCGTAAACCTGACTAACACAATAAATGATGAATCCTTTCTAAACACAGCGCACTAACCCTTCAAATCAAATTATCGATTCGCACATACTTCACTCTAAATTCAAATATTAGCAACAAAAAATATAGTCTTAGCTAACTACTCCTTAAATACGAGTCCTTCACTAAATTTAAACAAGATTTATTTCACGGTTACAAATCTGTAGGTCGTTACCTGTGTCCAGAGCGTAATCACTTATTAGTGTTCCAAAATCGTTCAAATTGTTTTATAAATACCGTTAAATACAATTAAATACCAAAAATACCATTCCAATCATACATGATTTTATGCAAACTAAGAAACTTGCAGCACTTCAATTACTATTTAATTATTTATTTTCCATTTTAAAACAACTGTATTCATTTCAAATAATCTTACTCACTTCTGAGCATTCAAAACACTTTTGCGTCGCTATTTCCATAAAATTGTCTACCCGTCATAATAATTTTCAATAATAAAGACGATGCATGTTAAATCGACCTCTAATTAGGTAACGTATTATATGATTAGCATCGCCACGTTTGAATAAGGACTGAAGAGTGCTTGGGTTTTATAAGAGTGAGCACCTGTGACATGAGCATCTAGAAATCTTGCAGTAACTCTAGTTATTGTTTCCAGGTTTTAATTGGCTTGTTCTGGAAGACGTGATGCGGCATTTTAAGATTTATCTTTTTGTTGCCTGTAGCTATCCGTAATTGATATGCTTTTTATATATTATGAATACTCAAGATTTTATTGCTGCAATAAGCATTAGCTTATCTTATAGTTTTTACAAATTGTATCGTCGACCTCAGCTATTTCATCATTCACCTATGTTTTATGTTAGCAGTTGAGTTCTAGAATATAGGTCAATCAACATTTTCCCTATTACTTAGATATGCGATTTCATACTCAATACATTTTCGTTATAGGTTTGTTATGAAGCAGAAAATAATAATTAAAGTATTATACACGCGATTTTACATAGATTAAGCATGTACATTCTTTTGAAAGACGCACGATCATTTCATTATTGCCAAAATACAAATCTTTTATAATATGTACAAGCATTTAAAGGAATTTATACACAATGTGAATGACACAAGATCTGGATGAAACTCTTTTGAATACTTAGTTAAATTTCTTTTAATGCACTTGTTTGTGCATAATGAATATCGCTGAACGTTAACACAATTTTTCGTTATTAAATTAAATAATTAAGTACGAAAACTTTTTAAAGAACGCCCCTATACGCGCAGAATACAACAAATGCCATTATTGCTATTTTAGAACACGATTCCTACGTCACTAGCTTATGTAATAAGAATTAAAGCTCTTTTTAGTCACGGTCCCTATGTATTTATACTTCATATACCTAGCGTTTTTGTAAATTCAAATAAGTGTCTACAAAATCGAGTTCTTTCTTAACTTTGATCTTAATATTTAGGTTAAATCATAAATGCTTAGTGTTTATCTTTTTCTTTGAAGTTTTTTTAAGGATTTAATTTTACCTAATTAATATGTGACCATAATTGGTTAATTATCTTTTCTGAAAATATCTTAGAGATCCTATCGTACCATAAATTATACTCTAAACCATAGATGGTTAGATATTCATCATTTTTTCTGCAATTATCTGTGAGATGTTATTTTTATCTTAGTTTTACCTTAAAGTAAATAAATTATCTACATATTTCTCGTTGCGATATGTCTTAAGAAACAATTTTATCTATTTACTGTTCTGAACCCTTGGTATTTATGAACGAAGGTAGAATTTGTTAGTGTGAGGTAAAAAAGCAAACTTTCTCCTTAATATTGTAACTGATATGATCGGATTAACAAAATTATCGTAAATGCAGTAGCACTGGCTATTTTATGAACTTAGAGTTTTTATTGTCGCATCATATTTTGTCTTATCCTGTAAAAGCCAGACAAAGATTTATTTAGCGTAAGAGAATAGCTTTAAAGATATAAATGTAAATTTGTACACGTTCTTATGTGAATGCAAAAATAACTTTTGTAAGTTGAGTTAGATATAAGTGTGCAAGTCTCATTCTCCCGACTAAATTTGTGCGGTCGGTGCGGCGGCAAACAAGACCTGTGCGCGTTTAATGAGTAAAGCTTAAAATCTGGTGAATGTTTATTTTCGTTTCCTATTATCGCAAATATTGTTACGGTTTAAAAACCAAGTGACGACTATAGACAAATTTAATTTGAGTTTTTCGTGAATGTGCGAGCTCTCATACAAAGAGACTTTTTGGGTCTCTATTTGTTTTTCTTTTTGAAGCTTTAAAACGATTGTTGCGTTTTTTAGAAAAGATTTATCTTTTATTGTATTAATTAGGTTCAGGGGATTTTTAAACCCAGCACGGGCAATTTTCCAGTATTATTATGTTTAATATAAGCGTTACGTGGAATCCTCACAAAGCTTTGATTGTCACGTAAATCTGAATGTTTATTTATGATTTGTGGTTTGAAAAAACGTTAGGAATGCGGTTCTCATGCTTAACGCATAGCTGTGCCTAGTAGTTTTGCGTCAGAATAAAAACCAGAATTATGATTAAAGCTAGAGCTGAGGGGTTTTTATATGCACAATCATTGCATTCTGGGTTATTCTCGGAACCTACTAGAATTATGCAAATGACATCTAGAAGGTTCCTATTGTTAGATTAATAAAATTGTTAAGTTCAACCTCTTGTAAACTGTTAATCAAGTCACAGCAAAGGGTGGCTAACAATTATCCTTTGTGTACAGATGACTTGTTTTTTAAGTTCAGCTGTATTATTCTGGTCAATGGCAGACTAAGTGACGCCTCGTTATATTACGGTTCATTTGATAATCTTTATTCTTTTAAAGGTATTAAATTTCAGCATAATAAAGCTTGATCCAGCAATCTAATTAATGCGTATGCACTTTTCTGCTTCTAAAGTTTCTATACGAAAAAGAGGTATTGAGCTTTTATGTGCTACAGGCCCACAATTGCCAGGCATATAAAACCAGTGGTATTTAATGGCATGTAAATAATAGTTCAACACCATGCTTTATAATTACTGGTATTCATGCAATCGGATATACAATTGTCATATGTATACCCCATTAACCACAGAACACGAGTAATGTTATGTCCTTTTGTAATTTAGGAATTTAATTATGGTTTTTATCAGAATAAAGATAGAGCACCAAACCGTAGCGCTAGGGGAACCCCACGCACATGTTCAGAGAGTAACACTATATTTAAAGTTAAAGCACTAGCTTCACTAAAAATTGATTGTCAAAAACATACAATAATGATTGAATGCTATAAATGGACTTCTAATGGTAATAAAAAGTAGCTGAACAGTCCATTATATACAGTACTACCAGTGTTTAGCTGTCAAGAGCAGATGCTATGTTTTAAAATGCAATTTAAAACTGAAGCGGATTTTGCACCCTATTTAATATACGTCACAACCAGAAAGTAAGTATCGCAAAAGCTTTTTCACACTACATTTCGAAAACGTTTTGTATTTATTACAGCTCAAATCTTAAGTATACTTAATTAACTTCGGCTACAATTTTGTTTCAAATAATAATATTATCCCAAATATTGAGCGAATACAACTTTTGGTAAATAGCTTACGTCCACTAACGACTATAAATTCGAAACAATAGGACAGTCGCATAAGGACAAAGCTAAAGTGCCCAGTATATCTAAAAAAGGAATGTAGTAAATTTTAAAATTGATCATACAGGAAGTAGTTTTTATCCATTCGATTCACCTCCTACAATACGGAATTTAGACTTTTTATTGAAATTGTGTTAAATGAGGAAAGCAAAACCAACTGATCTTTATTTTGCTGAAAATTCAAATCGCATTTGTATATGAATAAAGAAATTGACTCATTTAAATGTTGGCTGCACTGCGCTTACATCAAAAACGTGACGTCACATTATAGAATACGAGAGCGAGATACGTGATATGGAATTAATTTGGAAATCTATGGTATTGTGCTGAAAGCTTTGGGGATTGTAGTTGTAGTTGTGTGTTTGGTATTTAACACATTGTAGCAACAACGTAGATAGATAGATAGATTATTCCATGTGAATTAAACAATTTACCAAAATTGATTCAAAAGGCAGTCTGGGAACAGCATGTCGAGTAACTTATCGCTAAATATAGAACGTTCTGGCGTCGTTTTGTTTACCTTTGACCAGAACAAATGTATTAGAATGTAAGTAAGGCGTTTGTACACAAAAGATATTCGTTAGACACTTGCGGTGATAGACTTGATTGGCAGGTACAAGAGTTTTTCAATTAAGAACATTACTAAGATTACAATAGGTACATTCGAGATATTATATGCGTATTCTTGTATGTTCTCGAATGAGTGGATAAAATATAAGTTGCCATGATAAGCGTTAGTTCAGTTCTAGTTGAAGCTTTGATTACAATATGATTTCTAATTTAAAGCTTTGAAAGTCGTGTTATAAATTAGTGGTATATATAAATTGCCCTATGTGAGGTAAATTATTGTAGTGATAAATGTAAATTAATACTTTGATACTGATTTAATTAAAAAGATAGCACTATAGCGTTAAGTAGCTAGTATTTATACCGGTAGCAATTAGCTGAAGAAAAATTGTTGAGAGCTTTAGAAAATTTCACTGTAGCTGTGAGTTGCTGAAAAAGCTCGTATAATCAGTTTGATAATAAAGAATGTAGCGTACCCAATATTTTATAGCATAGTTTGAACCTAATGCAGAGGATCGTGTAGAATATAGAAAGTAGGGTGGTGGAGATTGTTTAGAATAGCGGTACGGAGAAGGAAGGGCAGTAATTTCTAATCTTTGAGATCTTTAAGATGTTGTTTGAAGCGACTTTTGCGACTATTTAGTCTAGTTATGTAGAATCACAATATTGCAATTATAGTTAGCGGTATTAAATAAGAGTGAAAAAGTGCATGGAGCAATGCCAGTTGTGTTTGTCTTCGTTAACAGCATAATATTAAAAGTGACAATGAGTCCAGTAGTAAGAAAACAAGGATTAAATTTCTGCTGGAAGCCATACAATGCTATACAATTTGCGAGAAAATTTACCGTTAACGTCAACCCACCTGTTCGGGACTTGGAATGCAGCTAAATGTTTATGTTG
Source organism: Platerodrilus igneus (assembly GCA_036346225.1). Lineage (NCBI taxonomy): Eukaryota > Metazoa > Arthropoda > Insecta > Coleoptera > Lycidae > Platerodrilus > Platerodrilus igneus. The sequence continues at coordinate 7,972,965 of JARFIW010000090.1, forward strand.
CTTAAGATGATTTTGCTTGAATTCTGAGAAATCGTATTAATGTTAGTAGTTGCACGTCAATCCTGTATTAACATAATATTTTAGTAACGAGGTAGCCGGGGTTGACTTCTGAGTTAGATTGAACTTTATGCACAACGCTTGTGGGTTGCTAGTATTTAAGCCTTTCAATAGTAATTAGGTTAAGTAGCAGCGAACTTTAGTTTGATTCGTTGACGTTAAATAGTGATTATTTTTGATAATCAACGAGGGTTCATTAGTTTTATACGAACATTTATTCTATTTCATTAAAACGATATCGACACTTGTGGATTTACTTTAGTTCAGAAGCGTATATTTTCTTAATAGTAACCTTCAAGGACCCCCACCCAGCTGGGCTGAGGGCCTTTTATAAGAACTGTTTGGGCAGATAAAGTTTTCGTTAAATTGGTGTCAAGTAGTGAGGGGGTAGTGAATAGACATTTGAACGATTCATATTTGTGTGCTTGTAACTTGAAATCAACAACCGGAAATGGATAGCAAAATCCTTTCTTTCGTGAAAGAGTTTAAGTTAAGCATTGCGGAGAATTTGGCTGAAAATTCCATAAAATTACAGGAGAAGTTTGCAGAAAAATTACAGAAAAACGCTGCAAGCAATGGCAGAAAAACTAAACCAGACTGCCGACAATTTCTAGCAAAAGTTACTAGAAAAAACACCCAGTTGAAAGACAAATATATACAGGAAAATACAAAAACCGTAGTAAAGCTGAAGGCAAATTTTTTGGCTGCTTACAGAAATCGAAAGCGCAGTTGGTAGATAAGAGGCAAAGTTGTACAAGATTATGTGTAAAATCGAAAAAGAGGTACTGAGGAAGAAATAATGGATTAATTAGTTACCAGAAGAAGCACCCAAATCCTCAGCACCAGTGACACAACACATGCCTTAGAATTTAAAACTTTACGAGAAATACGAACTAACGTCAAGATTCAAGGTAAAATCACCCACATTTGACGGAAAGTCATTTGGAAAACATATTTAAAGCAATTTAAAAATGCCACTGGAACGATTCTGAAATGGCAACCGCGTTGACTTTGCATTACAAGGTGGTGCCTTGAATGTTCTGCAGACCATACCAGACCATGACCAATGAAGCTATAGGACCTTAACATCAAACTGGAAATGAGGTATAGCAACTGTCATCTGCAACAAGTGTACCACGCTCAAGTGAAGAACCGTTACCAAAAAACCAACAAAATTTGAATGTGTTTGAAGCAACAAACAAGCTTCGCATTGTAGTAGCGGCAAAGTAAGATTCTCCTTATAGGAGCAATACCAAAAAAGCAAAGAGACAATGGTTTGACGGGTACTTCGTGAACACAAAGCAAAAGGAACGAGAACCAGGTGCTGCGACTGTGGCGAATTTGGGCATATACAGTAAGAATGTAAACGGCCTAAGAAGGTAACAGAGGAGCCGGAAAACTAAAGCGATTCAACAGAAGCGATCAAAAGTCCAACATGTAGACAGCATTTACAGTGTAACGGCAAGACTGTAAATCTCTTGGTTGACACCAGAGCCCTAGGACAATTGATAAACTTGATGTAGTGCGCGATCGCGGTATAGTGTCATCCACGACGGTGTAAAAGATGTAAAAATCGGAGTTGGGTGCAAAATATTTAACCATCAGGTTATATTAGCAAATCTTTACCAAAGAAGTTATCCTGGGAACGGACATCCTGAAGAAACATGAAATACACGTACATATGAAAGAGGATGTCTTGCGAGTACGGAACAGGTAAAAAGGAAAAACGGTTGATGGGATTCTGTGTATATTACAGGCGATTAAATGCTGTAACCTAAAACGATGGCTACCTACTTCAAAGGATTGCCGACACCCAAGACATATTTTTAGGGTAACGATAGTTCTCAATCTTGGATATAAAGAGTGCTTACTTGCAGGCACATATAGAACCTAGAGATCGGGAAAAGACTGTTTTCCCTATTGGTACTTGCCTATGGCAATTTACAGTCATACCATTTGAACTTAACGTACCTGCCATTTTCGAGCGTTTAGTGGATAACATCCTGAATGGGCTATTTGAAAAACGTGCCTTATATATTTGGACGAGGTGATCGTGAATAAGAAGTCGTTTGGTGAACACTTGGGATATTTGGAAGATGTGTTTCTAAGACCCAGAAAAGCCAATCTGAAGCTCAGTCGAAATACGTGTCATGTGCTAGGCAAAGAAGTGAAATACCTTTGGCAGGTAGTTTTACGATACGGAGTAAGGCGAACCCGGAAATGGTCTGTATAAAAGTGGTCGACGCTAAAAGACAAACATCAACTACGCTGTTTTCTGCAGACCTGCACTTATTGCAGAAGATTCGTTTACGAGTTTGCGAATATTGCCAAGTTCTTGACCAAGCTAAGTGAAAAAATGCGCGATTGCGTTTGCGATAAAGACTGCTGAAATGCATTCCAACAGCTAAGACGTTTGTTAACAAAGCTCCATTTTAAGATAGCATCAGTCATAATGCAAATTGATCTTAAATACTCACAAGCATTATCACCATCGGAAGTGTACTATCTCAGATTCAAGACGGGAAAGAGAGAGTCGCTAGTTAGTTTAACAAGGTGCTCTAAAAAAAACCAGAACGGACTTATTGTGTTACAATAAGGGAACTGCTAACCCCAAATGGATAGTCGCTAGATGGATAGAAAAGCTGCAGGAGTCTGACTTCGGCACGAAACTCCGTGCTTGTAACAAATTATCGTAATGCAGATGCAGTTTCGGGACGACTGTGCTGCGAAGATAGCAGTAATTGGTTACGGTTAGAAACGATGTGTGACCTACTTGGCTGAGCAACCGTCATTGACGATTGGCAACCTCTACAGTTGTGAACCGAACAGAAAAATGACGAAGATCTATGTTGTTCTGGGTTGGAAAACCAGGAGAGACGCCCATCTTGACAAAATACTAGTTCGGTTGAGTAGCATACTGACATCGTACTGGCCACAATTGCATTTGCTGCAGGTGGAAAAGGGTATTTGGTTGCATTTTTGGAAAATGAAAATGGCTCCTGGGGTACGCCTCAGGTAGTTGTTTCTAAATGCCTTGTGTCGAAGGTTTTAGGACATCTACATATAAAGACTTCAAGGCGTTTTGGCGTTAAGAAAACTCTGGGGAAAGTCTGAGCACGATTTTACTAGGTAGTCTGCACCATTGAGAAATCTCAGGACGCCAATGAGGCAATACAACGTGGGAAGTTCATTTGAGAAAGTGGCAATCGATATTGTCGATCCATTTCCCGAAAACCACTCGGGTAATAAGTACATCTTGGTAGCCATGGACTATTTTATGAAGTGAACCGAAGCGTATGCTATACCAAAACAAGAAACCACAACCGTCCCTGACTGGTAAAGGAACTGTTCTGCCATTTTGGAGCACACCGATTAAGGTAGAATTTAAATCAGCGTTATTCTAAGAAGTTCGCCGACTGCTGGGAGTGGGAAAAACCCGAACAACACCATTGCACCCGCCATCGGATTGTGTGGTAGCGCGCATGTACAGTACCTAGGGCAAGTGCCTTTCGAAAGTGGTCTTCCAACATTGAAGACGCTGCGACCAATATTTACGTCTATTTTTGTTGGCCTATCGATTTTCGGTTCATGAATGCACTAGACAGATACATGCTATGTTGGGACACGAGACACGTCTACCATGCAATCTTATATTTGCGTGAAGATCCGGAGATGACATAGTGGTCGAGAGCTGCGTCGAGAAGCTCAAACGTCAAGATGCATGACATCCATGGTGATGAAAATTTGAAAGTAATTCAGGGGGAAATAGGAAAATTGTCAGAAAATAGGGCTAATGTTAGTGTTTGCAACGGAAATGTTTCAAATGTAGGGGTAGGTAAAATTAATTTAGATATTCCACCTAAAGTAGAAGTAAATGTTAGCGCTGCGGGATGTTCCAGTGGCGTATCCAATTTTAACTACAATGATAAAAAGTATATTGCAATGTGGAAAGACCTTAACGAGCCAAATTTACATTTTTCTCCAAATAGTAAAAACCATCCGGTTGAATTTATATACAAATTACCGATTCTGCTAGGTGAAGCGGGAGTAATAATTCTAACTCTCGTCAGAATAATAATTATAGTGAAAATCGCAGAACTGTTGGGTACGAAAATCGTATTCAGCAAAGAATTGTTGAACAACACGCTACTAGGCCAACTTCAAATAACAATAATATTGTTAATTCTTCAAATAATAATAATAATAGTCGACAAATTTCAACTATGTTTAGTAAGGATTTGTCGGAGATTTTAGAAGAGGATGAAGCTGAGGTAAACCAGTAACGGTTGTACATACTTTACATGTTGAGGTCGAAGGTGAAAGTGTTCGTTGCTTGATCGATTCAGGTAGTCAGGTGACTGGAATCAGTGAAGCTTTTTGTACAGAACTGTTGCAACGGAATTCTAAAATTCCTAGAATGCCGGCAAAATGTGTTACTGTCATGGGAGCGTTAGGTAATAAAATAGCGAAGGCTAAGGAACACGTTTTTCTAATTTTTAAAATAGGCAATAACGAGTTTGAGAAAGTATTTCTAGTTATACTAGGTCTAGTTCGTCCAATCATTTTAGGGTGTGACTGGTTACGAGACAATAAACTGTCATTAGATATTACCAATAATTGTCTGCTGGGGCGTTTCGGTAATCGTAATATTCGATGGAATTTTATTGACGACCCGAATTCAGTGATGCATTTGTCAATTAGTATGGTACAAAGAAGAACCGATGCTTCAAAATTTGGTTTTATCAAAATACTCTGAGGCGGAAATTAAGCAGATTGCGAATCAAGCAGAAAGCTTTGATGAAAATTATAAAATAATGTTGATTTGAACTTTTGAGCAAATATCGGGATGTGTTTTCGGATCAACCCGGAATAATTAATTGCTATGAACATGAAATAATTCTTCACGATTATAATCCATTTTTTGTAAAATCTTACCCAATCCCATTTATTTATAGGGAAGAGGTAGACCGGCAAATTAAGGAGGTGGCTGACGGGGGGGGGGGCACAGAGACGAACCGAGTATATTAGCCCCATTGTTGTTGTCAAAAAGAAAGACGGCTCAATTAGGGTCTGTCTGGACTCGAGATATTTGAATGAGTGTATGGTGCGAGATCATGTTATGCCACCTAACGCGTCAGAGTTAGTGAATAATTTCTCTAAGAATCCAATTTTATCCATGGTTGCTTTGGCCAATTCGTATTGGCAAATACCAATCAAGCAGGAACACCAGCAGTACACTGAATTTTTATATGATGGGAAAAACCTATGTTTTTCACGTACTACCATTTGGGTTTAGTATCGCAGTAGGGTCTTTTATAAGTAGTTTACAGAAAATTTTGGGCTGTGAAGTAGAGGACTTTACAATTGATGATTTGCTGATTTTTTCTAGGTCGCCGAAAATTCATCTGAGTCACATTGAGGAGATTGTTGAGAAATTTAAGGGGGCAGGTGTCACAATTAAATTAAGAAAGTGTTACTTTGCTTGTTCTGACGTTATTACCCGGGGCACATCATATCGGGAGAAGGTATTCGTATGGACCAGGACCGGTACTGGCAATCTCATTCCGCGGAATCCTAAACAGTTGAAAGCATTTTTAGCCGTAATAAATTACGACGCTAGATTTGGTGGCCGTTATGCGAATATTGTTTGTCACTTAAGTAGACTTTTGAGAAAAAATGAGTCTTGAACTGGTGGGTCGAAGAAAGTAAGGTGGTTGAAGATGTTAAGGAAACCTTTTTGGGTGTTGCTCTTTTGAAGCATTCCGATTTTAATCCTGGGTTCTATATACAATCAGACGCGTCTCGATATGCGTTAGACGATGTTTTGTTTTAATTAAGAAAAAATAATTAAAACTTATAATACCTTTTGCAAGTCGGATGACGAAGAGCGCAGAACTTCATTATTCTGTTGCCGAGAAGGAAGCCGCTGCGGTGGTTTTTTGCTTTAAGAAAATGGAGGTGTATGTTTTGGGTTGGGAGTTGACAACCGTTACCGATATTACTAAGCGATATCTTTTATTACTTCGTATAGACTGTTATCTGCTCGCTTAACGCGTTTGATACTCTTTTTACAAGAGTACCAATTTAAAATAGTTTATTGTAAGGGTACCAAAAATGCGTTGACAGATGCGTTGTCGCGTTATCCGGTCAAGGAGACAGTAGCGTTGATAGAAACTCCTGATGACACTGTTGTTTCTATGTTTGTTATGCGGAAGACCGAATTATATAAAGCAGTTATGGAAAATGTAAAACGTCTTCAAGGAGATCGGTTGGCGGATGGCTTTTGCAGTAAGGTTATGTTGAAACTGCGGTCGACCAATGAGCAGTCTAAGGTAGAAAAGTGAATTGCGTTGCATGAGGGTTTGTTATTCAAAAGGGGTTTGATGCAAAATCCTCAATTTAAACTTTGTGTGCCGGCGCATCAATCGTTGGATTTGATTCGTCAGGAATACCAGGAGCAAGGTTATTTCGGACCTGAAAAATGCTTTAAACAGCTGTCTTTAGGTTATTATTGACCAAAAATGCGACGTACATGTCGTCAGGTCATTGCAGGTTGCGAGTTATGCCAAAAAGTTTAAATAGTGGTTCATTCGTGGGGTGCCATGCCTAGTATTGTTACACGAAATATTAATGAAATAAGGAGTGGTGACATTATAGAGCCATCACCTCGATCCCGGGGAAAGGCTATCTAACTTTTAGTTTGGGTCAACTTATTTAGTAAATATGTGATGTTTTTCCGTTAAAGAAGGCTTCAACGAAAGCCATACTTACTCGATTGTTTCAAAAACGTATTCTGTTATGGGGAACTCAAAATCAATATTGTACGATAATGGTACTCAATTTTCGAGTAACTTGTGGTTAAGTAAGTTAAGCGTGGAAGGTATCTAGGTCAAACACACGTCTAGATACTCCCTCAAGGTAAACCTACAGAGAGGTTAACCGCAAAATTGTTCGGTTGCTCCGCAGTTTATATTTTGATTGTCATACTAGATGGGTTCAGATGTAGTTGAATCGCGCCATTACTGTGGGACAGATCGCTTACCAGATTTTCTCCATTTGGGAAAGCATGCCCAAAATTCCTTTATACCGAAAATTAAGTTTCCTGTTCCAGAATTTCTGGAGATAGAACGGCAGGAAGTAGTAATGCTTTTTCGTCAGCGGTTGCTGTCAAACGCTGAAAGGCATCAGCGCCGTCATAACCTTACACATAAATTGTCAACATTTGCGGTTGGGGATCAATTTCTTGTGCAAACTCACCCTCAGTCGTCAAAATCAAGTCGATGGATATTGCAAAATTCCTTTTATTATATAAATGGCCCGCTACGGTTGTATCTATAATAGGACACAATTCATATGAACTTAAGGATGCCGACGTCAGTGGAAAATTCCTTGGCGTCCAGAATATATAACCTTACACCATTTGTTTGCGAGGATGTGTAAGCTTAGTTTTAAATTACCAATTTACTATTAGTTCAATTTAAAAGGGGGTGTTATGTAACATATTAAGCTTGTTGACTCTATCACCGCACCCGAGCTGAACACAGAACAGATTCACATTGTCATATTCTTTATTGAGCTACAATTACAAATCTCTACTGTTAATCTAATTGGTATTTTGAAATTTAAATTTGGAAAAAATTTTTACATTTTTAGTCTGATTGATGGAAAAGAATTTAGTATTATCTTGCTGTCCTTCTGTCCTTCTGTACTTTATCGCTGCGGTCTCTTAATCCACGGTTGTCCTGATGAGGGCAGAACAGAATGAGGAATTGCAGTTGACTATATCAAAGTACACGAACGGGAAATAGAACAAACTAAGAATCGGGAGAAATTTCCAACTTATTTTTTGTGGTACTAAAAATTAGCATGCCCATTGGACAAACTAAATTTGGATATTCTTATACATTTCAAAATCAAAATACACAATTCCATTGGTTAAAGACATCATTAACGTTTTTTAACACACGAAGCATAGGAAATGGAAGCGTATAAATATAATATCAAATTCTCCGAAAGACATTCGTTAGCGCTCACCATAGCCAAAGGAATCGCATTGCAGTGCTCCCCATAGCATGCAAAATCTTCAGCAAGCAGCGCTCTCCATAGCCTGCTATCCTTCGACACATAGTGCTCTCCATAGCCTGCGTATTTTCCGACGGTGACGCTGTCCGTCGCCGTACCTAGAGCACGTCATTATAACTCATCAATCAATAGTTAACAAACTTCACCGACAGATCGTTATTGCAATTGCGTCTGTCAATTCTACCACTGGGACGACAATCCGTAGAGTTCAACGACAACGCACTCGACGAAGCTTAAGCCACCACTAGCACGACAACTTCTGAAGTGTACGGAAGATCACCGGAGACGTTTGGGCCTCTTAATATTGTACATAATTTCTAACCCTCACTGTTCAAGTTCTTACTGGGCCGCACAACTAAATTCCGAAGCCTTCCGAAGACTTCCGAACTGATTCAAACTATTAATCTCATTTAAATTTAACGATTTCACTTTTATTTTTATGTATTTATGAAACTTATGATTATATTTTGCTTATACTATTAAACAAATAATCAAGCCAAGCCTACATGCTTTCAGAAACCGCCCACCCGAACGATAACACCCTTAGTTATATATAGTTGCGGTAATCATCCTATAGAAATAGAAATGTAGCGTAGTTTGATAGAGGGGACAGAAACCTGTAACGCAGTAGGTACTCGGCTAGCATGGGGAGTCGAAGGGTAGAAGTTGATGGGGCAGACGCGGCAACGCTTCCGCTCGGGGTAGTTTTTAGCTATTAAACCTACACCAGTGTGTTGCAGTTGGTAAAATTTATGTACTAGACTTCTTAAGATAAATATTAAACTTTAGTATTTTTAATCGTAGTGGCGGTTGATGCCGGTGGTGTAATTTATGGTAATATCTTGTATTATTATAATATTCAATTTTCATTAAAAACTATAATTAGTGTCAAGTTCGTGACTCATTTAGTTTGGTTTTGTCCTTGCACAATTCTTAGGATTCACGAATCTGAGGTAAGAAGTCTCATAGTTTAGTTATTAGTTACGGCGCCCAACAATTATTAATAATTAATCGCGTTATAACACAACTTCCATTTTTCACAAAATATACCCACAATTGAGATTCCAGCTTATGCCAATGAAATCTTCAAAGTCAGCTGGCAATTTTTGTTTAACGAAGAAGTTCGATAAACTTCTTGTGATTATATTTTGGAGTGGTCTTTACGACGTACCCTCGTTGTCTCCAAAGAGTTCGTCTTTCTTTACAGAACATATCGACTGAAGAATCAGAGTGCGACTCTTCATTTGAAGAGCATGTTAAAAATTCACTGTCAGATAGCGGCGGGTTCAGAGGGGGGCTAAGGGGCTTTATCCCCCCCCCCATCGCAAAATTTTATTCACCCGTCGGACGCAGACTGCACGCCATGCCGTTGGAATTTTGCTGTTGGAATTTTACCGTCTTACGTACATGCTACTCCGATAAACGCAAACAAGTATATCGTATAATATATATATATATCGACTGAAATCACAAAATAAAAGATATCTAGCTCTAAGAGACTTCTATTATAGAACATGCAAAAGCATACAGAACCTTAACTGGTTATAACAAGTTTTAAGAAAAACGCAAATAACTTATTAGCAATTACTACTCTGATTTGTTGTGTGTACCATGACATCCAAACGAAAACAGAGTGATTTACGTACATTCGTTTTTCGTAAAAAGAATAAAATAGATGATGAATCGGAGCAGATGCTGGAAACTGATGATGATAGTGATTTATTACTGCAGGTGTGTGGTGCAGGTACTACGCTAGCACAAGAACAAGGTAAGTTTAATTTAAATTTTGCGTAGATGGTATTGGTGTGAGTTGTATTGGAGTTGTTTAGGGTACACAGAAGGGGTAAATAATGTACAATATTCATGACTGCAATACATTTGGTCACAACCGAAATTTTTTGAATAGGAAAATACTGTCGTACACTATTAACGTTAACATTATTGTATTATCTAATCATGCGCAGTTGCTCTACAAAATAAGCAAAACTTTATTAAAAATAGTGAATGGCCTTATTTATGCACAGTTTAGGTATATCTTATTTCTCCCTTATTTTGACATATTAAACAACTTAACCTCATTTTAATTCCATACGTTTTTTTATAGAGACTATAGAGCCACTAGTTACATCTTGCCACAAGGAGCCTTTTGATATATCTTTTGCTGTAGGAAAAGCTCTCAGCGATGAAGAGAAGTATAAATGCTTAATAGAGTGCGTAGAACCAGCTCAAAACGGTAACTATCCGGAACAGCTGGAGAGCGGACAAAAAGAAAGTCCCAAGCAAATTGGTTAAAACAATATCCATTGTTGATCTATAGCCAACAAGAAAATGGGGTATTTTGTTTACCATGAGTACTTTTTGCCACCTCTGATAGTGGAGGAAAAAATTCTGTTGCTTTCGGTTGTTTAGTAACCCACCCACTCGTTAAATTTAAAAAGCACTAGAAACCTTCAAGAGACACTCTGGCAATGAGTATCACAAAATGGCAATGCTAAAAAGATCAAATTTTAACAAAGTATATGAATGCCCTGACAAATCTATTGATATCTTAATGGAATTGGAAAAACTAAATATCATAAACTTGAATAGTGAGCGCTTAATTCCAATAGTAAAAACTATTATACTGTGTGGTCAAGAAAATATACTTTTAAGGGGTCACCGAGATTATGGTGAGCTGAGCACTGAAAAAGGCCAAGGAAAGTTTCGAGCGCTTTTACAATTTCGTATTGACGAAGGGGATACACTTCTGCAAAAACATTTAAAGACAGCTCCACGAAACGCTACGTACCTAAGTAAAAATACACAAAATCAGCTAATTGACTGTTGCCACTTTCTAATCGTGAAAGATATTATAAATAATGTAAAGAAAGCAAAATATTACGCGATACTGGGTGATGAAACAACCTACGCAAGCGAAATAGAACAATTGAGTATATGCATAAGATACTTGAATTTACAAGACAGCACAATAAGTGACGATTTTATGTGCTTTGTACCTGCAGTCAATTTGAGTGGTGCTACTTTAACCGATCAGATTCTTGAAGAATTAAACCGAGCCGGTTTGCATATTAAAAATTTAAGAGGTCAAGGCTACGATGGAAGTTCCAACATGGCTGGAAAGTTTAATGGAGTACAAGCTAGGTTAAAGCAACTCCAACCTCTTGCTATATACATGCATTGTACATCGCATAAACTAAATTTGGCTATTGTAAATGCCTGTAGCCAACCTAATATTCGGAATATGCTGGAAGTAGTAAGTAATGTTGCTATTTTTGTACGAGAATCGGCTAAAAGATTGGAACTTATGAAACTGTCCATTCTTGAAGAACATCCGAAGGAGAAGAGACCCAAGTTAAAGAGCCTTAGTGATACACGCTGGCTCGAAAGGCATAATGCGCTTCTGCAATTTAGAGAACTTTTTGACTCAATCGTATTGTTTCTCGAAGAATTGGACAGCGTATCAACATCTGCCAAATGTGAAGGACTTCTTACTGGGGTTCTACAATTTAGCTTTGTCATATCTCTGGCAATAGCCGCTTCTGTGTTTGAAATTACCATATCAATCTCACGTCAACTACAGGCCGTTGCATTAGACTTGAACCTCTGCTACGAAATGGTAGAAACAGTAATCAAAACACTAGAAAAGTACAGAGAAACAAAGTTCGAAGAAATTTTTCAAGAAACAATTCTTATTGCCGAACAGCTGAACATTTTTGTGCATACACCTAGACTAGCCAAAAGATCAACATACCGCTCGAACATTGATGCTCCTGATGTGAAAGAATACTTTAGGCAAGCAAACTAATTACAACTTGCTACTTGTTAACTATGTGCAATAACTGCTGCATCTCTATAAATTTTAAATATAATTAACATTATTATTTTTCAGGTTGAAGGTGTTCTTACCTTTTGTCGATTTTCTGTTGGGCAATTGAGAAGTCGTTTTTCAAAAAGCGAAACACTCTTCAATTATTGATCTATTTACACTTATCCCCAGTTTAATTATAGAGACTGACAATCTAGCAGCGGTTGTGGCAGCTGCGCGCGTATACAGCGATGATTTATCAAACCCTCTCTTACTCGCAGGGGAGATTACTCTATGGGAGGAGCTCTGGAAGAGGCGAGAACACCAACCCCATACCGCTGCAAAAGTACACCAATAGGCGAATAACTTTTTCCAAATATAAAGATACTCCTTCAACTTCTAGCAACTGTACCAGTATTAACATGCAGTGTTGAGAGAAGCTTCTCTTCATTAAAACATATAAACTCTTATTTCCGTACAACAATGACAGAAGAACGCTTAAATGGTTTGGCTGCTATGTTTATACACCAGTACATATCAAGACATCTACAACCTGCTGCAGTTGTTAAAGAATTTAGACCAAGATATCCTAGGCGACTAGCAATGTTTTATGAAATATAAATTGTTAAAATATTTGTCATTTTATTATTCTGATTGGTCTTTGAAAAACTTAACATTTACAAAATTGCGTAGGATATGTAGCTAGATGCAATGACCAGATTAATTTTTTGAAAGAAATCTCACAGCCTTTCTATCCCCTCCCAAAAAGAAATTCTGGATCCGCCGCTACTGTCAGATGCGTAGTGTAAAAACTAGCGTAAAAACTAAAACGATTAAAAAATACAAAAAAGATATATTGATATACAACTCAGTTCTACAATTAAGTAGTATTCCATTATCTCAAGTGACGTTTTCGAAGTGTATAAGAACACACAAGTACAACCACACCAAAACAAAATAAGTAATTATATGGGTTAGCTAACCGAAATACTAAATTATGCGTTCTATTAATCAGTTAGAAATGAATTTAGGGAATTTTCAATTTTTCTGTTAACCTAACCTAAACTAAGTTGCAAATAGAACGTGCTTAATAGCAACAAGTATGGAAATTGACAATTGTTATTTTCACTTCCATGTAGGCTCAGTTTAGAGTCGAATTTTGTAATTAGTTGTCGTTATTTTATAAAATAGCGTTGAAAATCAAGCTTACGTTAACGTTATAGCTCGCTTTTATAATTATAAAAATAACGGAAGTTTTATAAGGTAAACGCATGCAGCCGCAAACTACATAATAATTCGAGAGCATTAAATAGTATTGATTCATAGCATGAATTGAATATAGACTGCTCTCTGTGGCCGTATTTCTGAACTGCTTCAGCAAAGTGGTACATAAAACTTGAGCGTGTTCAGTGAAGCTTCAGTAGATGCTGCTCCAAGTTCCAGGTACTAGCTATTTCAAACTTCTACTATTTACTAAGAGGTAAAATAAGCATCAGTTCTGTATCAACGTCGAAAGTGATTGTTGCGTTTTGCTTTTCGTTAGTATAATGTGCACATGCCATGCGAACGAGATTATAAAAAAATCTGAACTTGAACAGTCCTATAAGTTTGATCAAAATAGTTTGAAGAGCTTTAATGTGATTTTGCTGTAACTTTTTTTGCTTAATGACTTTACCTAATGCGTTAGTGGAATTTTTTGGCTTAAAAGGTAAGAAGTGTGATATCAATAGGATGATAACTATCATGTTTTGGTAAATACTCTGATCGTATGAAGATTATGATATATTAATCACTCCAAACTCTTACAAATTATTCATTTGTTGTTTGGAAGTATTGTTTTATAGTTGTCATTTATCATCAGTATTATGAATGTGATAATGAAATAAAATGCGGCGCAAGAACAAAATTATCTTAGGCGACCCAGCAATTAGGGTTTTAAAATTAAAAAGTTTTGCTCTAAATTTTGCAGACCAATTATAAATTAAACAATCATTTAAAAATTGAGAAATTGAAGAAAGTCTTACATTTAGTGTTGTTTTGCAAGTACGGGCCACAAAGAAAATCAGTTGCTGCTAGTCTGCAAATCAGATTTGTCAATAGGCGTCTAGACTAGAACTAGAAATAAAAGTTTTTATTTTCGAATAAACCCTGGAATTTAACAGTTTTAAAGAATTCAATGCGAGTGCATTTTAATAACCGCAAAATTGCTGAACTGTGTTTGCTATGAACCGATCAAAATTACAAGTGGCACTACTGACGTGTGGTAAAATAAGATCGCAAAAGCATTTCGTAGTTCTTGCATGTAGTTACATCAATGCAGTTAATTGATTTGACTTAAACGTGACGATTCGGTTTGAGTATCTCATTAGGATGCACACTATGAAAAGATTATTTGATTTTGTATATATAGTTGCGGTATACGAAGATACCAATTTGATCTAAACTGTCTGTCAACAAAGTTAAAATACATCACTACTACACGATCATTTTTTTTTCTTAAAAGCACTATCTGAATAATATCTTAAATGTATATGTTATGGTGTGATTGAAATTTTTATCAGAATAATATTTACAGAAGAATATCATTATCATGTAAGTATTCTCCTGTGTTCCGTACAATGACCTGATTTTCAGTAGCTCTGCTTTACCCTTTCGCCCTGTTTTCTGTAAAAATTTATTATTATGAATCAATCACAACATATAGAAACTATTAAAGACATTTTCAACAGTGATTTAACTTGGCGGAATTGTTCCATACTAACAAAAATATTTCAATATTGAACTTGATCATTTCAGAATTGAATAAAACACTCATGAATCGTTTTCTCTAAGTTTAACATCCTTTTATCTCATTTGACCTCTATATATTAGATAATTTATATAAATTTAAATAAACATTGGCTTTTCGCGGGTATTATTATTTTCAATACAGAATTTCTCTAGTTCAATGAACAATTACACAGCATCTACAACCATTTTTCCTACTGGTCAAAGTCAACTAAAGTGGAAGACTTAAGAAGACGTTTCGGGTCAATCGTATTTTCTATTTTTTTTTTTGGTAAATAATAAAATTAATCATCTACCCAAAATAATTATAATAGACTTTTAAACATTGAACATACAAATTCAAAATTATAAGTGCTCGTTTCATATTTTTCATCATCATCATCATTAGGTCTTCAGTCCTGGAACTGGTTAGACACGTACCATCACTGTTTCCTATTCTGAACTAACCTACAGATTTCACTGAAATTTGCACAGTCTGCATCTATCACTATCTGATCTAGGTCTACATCTAACTTTTTTCCAATCTCTGCTTCTAATATATCCTATACCTTAGAACGTATTCTGACCTTTTATTTCTTCTATTTTCTTCACCAGATATCCTTGTTCCAATACTATTTCTATAACCTATTTGTTATTAACTTTGTCTGTCCATGCTATCATCCTCATACATCTGAATCACAGCATTTCCAAAGGCTGCTACCGTTTTTCTGTCTACTTTTCAGACTGTCCGTATTTCATAGGCATGCTGTGCTGTGCTCCACACATATGCTTTCAACAATTTTTTTTGGTTCTATGTTTGTTGTCTTTCTTGTTAGATGCAGTTCGGTCCCCTTCTATTGTTTTAAAATTATATTCCCTATTTCTCCAACATTCAGTGGCTGTGAAGGGGGGTATGCAGCCATGGCTGCCAAGTTCCCTCAGCACTTAAAGATTTACTGATTTATTATTTTTTCCAGTATATCCTTTCGCACAGTCAACATTAGTTGCAGATATTTCACAACCACACTTTGTAGTTGTTTATAATAGTCATCAGATTTATCTGCGCTTATGTTTTCGTCATTAGGTTTTCCGTCCCAAAACTGGTTGGACACGTACCTTCACTAATTTATATTCTGAGCTAGCCTACACATTTCCCTGAAATTCTCACACAGCCTGTATACAGCTCAGTTTCCCTTCTATTGTTTTCTAATATTATGCCCTATTTCACCGAGATTCAGTGAAGGGGGTTAAGCAGCCTGTGGCTGCCAAGATCCCCCAACACCTAGACATTTACCGAAATAATAGTTTTCCAGTAAATCCTTTCACACAATAAACATTATTCAAAAATATTACCCAACCAATTCTTGTAATTGCTTATAGTAATCATCATGTTTAAGTACAGTTACTTTCCTCGTCATTAATTTATCTATCTTGGGACTGGTTGGATGCGTACATCCATTGATTTCTATTCTGAGCTAGCCTACACATCTCCCTGAAACCCCTACAGTCTACATCTTTCACTATCTATGTGCAATGGTCTAACCGAGGTCTACCTCTTCTTCACTTTTTTCATATCTCTGCTTCTAAGATATGTCGCACTATTCCCTCATGCCGTAGTAACTGGCCTATCATCCTATCTCTGCTATTTTTTACCGTTTTCCACATATTTCTTTCTATCCCTACCATTTTTAGTACAACTTCGTTCTTAACTTTGTCTGTCCATGATATCTTCATCATACGTCTGTAGCACCACATTTCAAAGGCTTCTACCTTTTTCTTGTCCGCTTCTCCTACTGTCCAGGCTTCACAGCCGTACAGTGCTGTGCTCCACACATATGTTTTAAGTAATCTTTTCCTTGTTTCTATGTTTATTGTCTTTGAACACAGTAGTTGGTTTTTTTTGTTAAATAAAGCACGGCCTAGCGCTAATCTTTGTTTTATATCTTTTGTGCTTTTCCCATCTTGCGTTATTTGACTTTCTAGGTAGCAGAAATCCTTCATCTCTTGTAAGTTTGTGTTACATATTTGTATTCTTGTTTTTGATTTATTTTCCCCTCTTTTGCATACTAGTACTTTTGTTTTACTTTTGTTAATTTTCATACCGTATCTCTCTGGTAGAAGCGTATCCATTTTATTAATAGCTGCTTCTAACTCTTCCTTGCTAGATGCTAATACCGCTATATCATCTGCAGATCTAAGCATATCAATTTTTTGTCCCTGCATAGTAATTCTAAATGTCTTCCTGCATTTGACAGTATTCATTGCTTTTTCAATATACGAGTTAAAAATTAATCCCTGTCTCACCCCTTTCTCAATTGTTATTTCTCTACGTTCCTGCTCTAATTCTATTACTGCTGTTTGCTCTTTGTATAAGCTATGTACTATTTGCCTATCCCTATAACTCATTCCAATCCTTTGAGTATTTCAAACATTATTTTCCATTTTACATTGTCGAATGCTTTTTCCAGATCTACAAACCCTATATACACGCTTTCCCCTTGTTCTATTGTTTTCTCCATTATCACTCTCAGAGCTAAAATAGCCTCCCGTGTTCCCCTGTTGCGCCTAAACCCAAATTGGTCTTCTCCTAGTATTTCTTGAACCCGTTTTTCCATTCTTCTTTGTACAATTTTCGTTAATATTTTTGACGCGCGTGCTGTCAAACTTATTCTTCGAAAATTCTCACATCTATCCGCTCTTTTCTTTTTTGGTATAGTTACTATGATGTTACGTTTGAAATCTTTGGGTATCTCGCCTGTTTCATACATATAGCTTACAAGTTGGAAGAGACGTTCTTTTACTGCTTGTCCAGCGGTTATTAGAGTTTCTGCTTGCACCTTATCTGTACCCGGCGCCTTACCATCATTGAGACTCTTCAATGCCAATTCAAACTCATCTCTAAGTATAGGATATCCCAAGTCATCATTTTCAATGTCTGATTCCTGTTCTAATGCTGTTAATTCCTTACCTGAATATAAACTGCCTATATATTCTTGCCATCTACCCACTTTCTCTACATTTTCTATAATGACGTTTCCTCCTGCGTCCCTTATATTTTTGCTATACGGTTTTTTATCCCTAAAATTGATTCTACTTAGTTTCTATGCTTCATTTGTCTTCGATAGTTCCATCTTAGTTGGTACCTCTTTGCACTTTTTATCAATCCAGTGTTCTTTAACTTTCCTGCATTTGCAAATAATTTTCCATTTTATGGCTTTGTATCTCTGTTTTCCTGTTTCGTCTGATTTATTTTTGTATTTTCGTTTTTCTTCTATTAAATTCAGGATATCCTTTCTTATCTATCCATGGTTTCTTATTTTCTTTTTGTGTATACCCCAGAATATCTCCGGCCGCCATATTTAGGCTGGATTTAATGTTATTCCATCCTTAGTATCAGATATATTTTCCAGATATCTTTGAGCAATTTATTTTACTTTTTTTCGGATCTTTCTTGAATATCTTTATCTTTTAGTTTCTCTAAGTCCAAGTGCCCTTTTCCGTTTTCTTTATTCAAATTTTTAAATTTAAGTGCGGCCTTCATAATTACGATGTTGTGGTCAGTGTCTATATCTGCTTCTGGGTAGCTTCTAGTCTTTTACTGGATTCCTAAACAGTTGTCTAAGAAGAATGTAATCTATTGGATATCTTTCTATATCTCCTGGCATCTTCCACGTATATCGTCTTCTAGCATGATGTTCATATAATGTGTTTGTGATGATTAAATTGTTCTTGTCGCAAAATTCTTCCAGCCTATTTCCCCTGTCGTTTCTCGTGCCTAAACCAAATAAACCTACTACCGCTCCTTTCCTAGCTTTACCGACCACTGCATTAAAATCCCTTTTAATTATTAAATTTTCGTGTCGTTTTACGTATCTTAATTTGTCTTCGGTATCTTTGTAGATCACTTCTACCTCTTCGTCACTGTAGCTAGAGGTTGACATGTATACTTGTATTATTACTGTGTTTACCGGTTTGGATTCGAATCTAACCATGAGTACTCTTTTGTAAGTAATTTTCTACACAGTATCCTTTCTTTTTGCGCATAACCATCCCCACACCCAAATTTTCTTCCTCTGCTTCTGCATGAATTATCCTAAAGTCTCCACTCCAAAATCCCTCGCCTTTGGCCACCGAACTTTGCTGGTCCCTACTATGTCTAGTGATAACCTATTCATTTCGATTTTTAGATTCTCTAACTTACCTACTTGCTTCATACTTCTAACATTCCACGCGCCGACTTGCAAAATGTTCCCAACTCTTATTTTTAGCTTTCCAATCGCATCCTCCAAAGTAGTCGCCTCCCGGAGATCCAAATGGGGGTCTATTTTAACTCCGGAATCTTTTACCCCAGAGAATGCCATCATATTTATTACAATTTAAGTACGCTGTGTACTTGGGAGGTAATGTGGTGGTTTCCCGTTGCCTTCCACATCGCGGTAGTGTGTCTTAGACTGCCATACTGACCCCCATGGTCTCTGCCAATCGAAGTACCGAAAGAGCCGCTGTCCTTTTTCGGGAACCTATCTTAGTCTGGTTCTTTACTAACGACTACTATTTTGGGTGGACCTGTAGTTTGGCTCTTTAGCTCATTAGAACACGCAAGCCATTTCACCTGTTCTAGTAATCTAGAACTTCAGCAAGGTGCAGGTCCATTCGAAATGGATTTACCCTTTATAATTTATTTTTATATATTATTCAGGGTGATTCGGGAGGAAATGGAAATATTTTAAGCACACGTCTGGGAAGCCAAAATAGGCAAAATAAGTTGACAGGTTCAAATTCGACTTTTATTTGTTTCAAAAATAATTAAATTTTTAATTTTAAAAAGTTAAACAAGTTAACTTTGATAACATTGTCCCCTGCGGCCGGACAGTTTTGAACAAATGTGAAACCGTGGGCGAAATCACTTGTGCATTATATGTTGAACTATGCAATTTTTGTTAGATATGATCCATCATATAAAACATATAGAAGATCCTATCCAAAGTGGTTTATCCCTGAGATAATTAAACTTGTTAAGGTGAAATCGCAGTTCTTGAAGAATTTTAAAGTTGGTAGATTGAGAAAGGGCTATAATGTTTTTAAACAATACAGAACTGTAGTGAAACAGGTAATTACCGAAGCTTATAACCGATACTTATGTTCAAGACAATGTTCTGATGGATCCCAAAAAATTTTGGTCATTTATCCATAACGAGAAAAAGCAAGCTAGGATCACTGGTATAAGGACTACTATCTATGCTAAGTCTAGTAACCCTATAGAAATCGTTGGCGCTTTGACAGATTTCATTAGTAGCATGTATTTGATAGAAAACTCCGAAGAAACTGTGCACGATTTCAATGGAACAATAATAAGTCAGCTTTTACCAATTACTTCCACGGGTGATATAATAATGGCATCAAAAACGCGAAAGAATAAGTCTACAAGAAGTGTTGAACCGATAGCTTTCTTTATTGTTAGAGACTGGATATACGTTTTAGCGTAACCTATCAAATTAATAAATAATCTTAAGTCTAAAAATTAACACATTTTCTGAATTGTGGAGAATTTGGAAGATCTGTCCCGTATTTAAAAATGGTAATACATTTAATCCAAAATTGTAGACCAACTTCTATAATATCGAACTTTGCAAACATTTTTTAAACTATTATATGCAAAATTGCGCAGTTCATCCCAGAGGTCGATGATGAACGAGGGCTAGTTGATGTAGTTTATACACTCCTTGACAAAGCATTTGATCGTGTACACCACAACATTCTTATAGCAAGCTTTGCAATATTGAATTTTCAGAGGCACTGTTTAATTTCTTTGCTTCATATTTAAATAACCATCAACCAATTATATCATACAATGGCATGGATTCTTTTTAGAATTCAGAGTCGTTAGGTATTCCCCAAGGCTCTAACCTTGGGTTACTTTGCTTTCTGCTATCTATAAACGATCTTAGCGATGTCATTATAAGCAATAATTTATGTTACGCTAACGATCTATAAATATATAATATATAATCTGGAAACGACTGTCAGTTACAAAATTATATTGCGAAAGTTCAAAAACGGCACGTGCAAAAAGAGAAATGGAGGTATTCGTAACGCAAGATAGCAGCCACTAGCTTTGCTTATCACTGCGACTTGAAGGGTCTACTTAAAACTATACAAATCTAGCTAAATTAGTATTTAATAATAAATTGAAGTTTCTAAGCACAAACCAAGTTTATTAATAAGGAATCCAACTATTTGTTCCTACTCCATAGATTTAACAATATAGTCCGCCCTAGTCTAAGTAATTTATTCTAACTTTAACCTATATTCGTTCTTAGTGTTTCCGATTGTTACCTAACCGACCTATTCTAATTTCAATTCTCCTTCCTGTTGATACTACGATTCAAATACATAAAACGCCAAACCAAACAAATCAAATGACATAACAATTGTATATACAAATGTGCAATGCAGGTATGAAAGTATATATATATATATATATATATATATATATATATATATATATATCTAAATAAAGGCATTAAAGCATACAACAGTGCACAGAATGGTAAAAGCATAACCTAAATTATCAGGCGCATTCGCAGTTGCACTATGTGAGATAGCTCCATCACATTACAACGTGATCGTTTAAAATTAACTGCAAAATTAACTTATTAATACAAATCAATGCTTAAGCGATACGGCTGCCACAATATTAATTAATATCTCTATTATAGTGTATGTCTAGCACTCGAATATGTGGTCGTCTGCCTACACATATTAACTTGTAGCAATTTTATTTTCTACCTAAATATGTCCGTATAACTAATCCTTTTATTTAATAATAAATAGTATAATGCATTATAATGATATACAATCCATTTAATTAAATATCATCTATTGTCCAATAAAGTACTAGCATTTAGTTCGAATTAAAAATTAATTTCTACGGTGACAAGATAAAAGTTCCTATTTAGTATCCTTCCTAGAGCCCCATCTATTCGGAAATTACGAAGTAACGTTGTTACCAGGCAGCAACTCGCTTGACGACACTTCTAACACAGCTGTGGTGAAAGCAGGTCGATTTGTTCTTAGGAACAATGTTTTTTGGCTGTTTGTCGTGTTGGAAGCACGTTCGTATGAAGTTTAATAAGAGAATGTCATCTCCGAGAGGTATTTTAGATGGTCCATTTTTGTTGGAACAGCTCGTGGATGACAAGAAATCGTTTGGTTAAAGAATCGTTAGGAACATGCAACTAAAGATATAATGCATCCTTATGTATATAATACAATTTAAAATATAATGCAACGTAATTTATAAAGCAATTTTTATGAATGGTATTCAATCTAAATTATAGAAAACAATTTTATTCATATATAACATGGAACCTCATATATAAAGTATTCAGTTTAATTACAAACAACATTCGATCTTTCTCGTGGTTTGAATTACTCCTGGAGCATCTTTAAATTAACACGCAGATAATGGAGGCCGAGTAATGTGATTTTCAATGTGCAGCACATTTATTCGTTTAAATTGGAAGATTCCGTGGTTTAATGCTGACGTAAGCTCCCTAGCAGGTATTTTGGTGCAGATCGGAGATTGGTATGTACAAAAAATTGTGTTCGTATGTTATTTGAACTATCGACGTAGTAACGAGATAAATTTTTGTTTAATCAAGTTGTGTAAAATTCTAAATAGGTCAAGGACAGACCACAATTATATTTTTCGATGTTATGCGATAGGAATCTGTAACTTGTTCTTACCTCATTCTTTGATTAATTCAATGAAACATCAGAAGATGTCATTACGTGTTAGAGAAAGTGAATTCTTACAATTATAAGCACTTAAAAATTAAATTTCTATATTTGATATTTCATGAATACTTAGTTGAAATTATCCACTGTAAAATTAAGGTAGATCTACCCTAATTAACTTTTTGTCATAAATAAGCAATTTTATGCTTTGTCAATTTGTTAAATAAAACCACATTTAATGGTATTTGGTACTGATCTTATCCAGTGCCTTCAGTAAATTATGTTTCACAATTTAAATTAATCAATATATAAAGAAAGAAAGATATTTTGTATAAAAGCACATTATTGAATACCAGAAGAATAGATTCTTATTTTCGGACTAAAGACTATTTTTTACTTAGGATGAATGAAAGATGATTCCAATTGAATTTAATTATTTTTGAGTATGAATGCACAAACGGTGTTATTTTTTGTTTAATCTGTTCACAGGTGCTGCAGAGGATTGCTAAGGTCAAGGTCGAGCCATAAGGTAAGAAACTTCAGAGATAATGTGGTCTTTAAAAAATTGTATAGCGGCTATAGGAGAAAGGTTTCCGCATTAGCCTTGTACAAGGGACTTGAGTCAGGTCTTCTCTGTATAGAAAAATACGGTGGCGCCTTATTCTTATTATTAGGGTTGCAATTACACCCCGACCCACAGCTCATGTTCCACCCAGAGCATATAGTTCGACTAGCCGCTTTGCCTTTGAGATTTCCTCAACGTTGAGCCATCTTCCATCCGAACTTGCCGTGGGCTCCTTTTAAATATTGGAAATTCTCGTTAAACAAAATCGTAAAATATTAAAAGGCTATAAACTTCGTACCGCTAAGGGAAGACTGGTATCTACTGCTAAAGTCCTTGTGGAGTATGCACTAAATATTCTGAGGGGATCACAGCTACTGTCACCTTTAAATGCTGAAGGGTGTGCGCGGTGTCGCTCTATTTCAGTTTTATTATTTAATTGATTTGAGAAACAAGGAAAAGATTGCTCAAAACATATGTGTGGAGCACAGCACTGTATGGCTGTGAAGCCTGGACAGTGGGAGAAGCGGACAAGAAAAAGATAGAAGCCTTTGAAATGTGGTGCTACAGACGTATGATGAAGATATCATGGACAGACAAAGTTAAGAACGAAGAGGTACTAAAAATGGTAGGGGAAGAAAGAAATATGTGGAAAACGGTAAAAAATAGGAGAGATAGGATGATAGACCACATACTACGGCATGAGGGAAGAGTGCGGAATATACTAGAAGCAGAGATAGGAAAAAAGAGAAGAAGATGTAGACCTAGGTTAGACTACTGCACACAGATAGTGAAAGATGTAGGCTGTAGGAGTTTCAGGGAAATGTGTAGGCTAGCTCAGAATAGAAATCAATGGAGGTACGCATCCAACCAGTCTCAAGATGGATAAATTAATGACGAAGAAAGTAGCTGCACTTAAACATGATATTTATTATAAGCAACTACAAGCATTGGAGGGGCAATATTCTCGAATAATGGTAATTGCGTGAAAGCATTTACTGGAAAACTATTATTTCGGCAAATGTCTAAGTGTTGGGGGATCTTGGCAGCCACATGTTGCTTAACCCCCTTCAATAAATCTCAGTGAAAAAGGGCATAATATTAGAAAACAATATAAGGGGAACCGAGCTGTATTGCTGTGTGAGAATTTCAGGGAACTATGTAGGTTAGTTTAGAAAAGAAATAACTGCAGGTACATGTCCACCCAGTTTTGAGACGGGAAACCCAATGACGAAAAAATAAGCGCTGACAAATCTGATGATTATTATAAAGAACTAGTTGTTTGTTGTGAAATATCTGCAACTAATGTTGACTGTGCGAAAAGACATATTGGAAAAAATATTAAATCAGTAAATGTTCAAGTGCTGGGGGAACTTGGCAACCACAGCTTGCTTACCCCCCTTCGCAACCACTGAATGTCGGACAAATAGGGTATATAATTGTAAAACAATAGAAGGTGACCGAACTACATCTAACAAGAAAGAACGGCGCCTATGATGAAAGACAACAAACATAGAACAAAAAGTTGTTGAAAGCGTATGTGTGGAGCACAGCACAGACAATATGCCTACGAAATACGAGCAGTCTGAAAAGCAGACAGAAGAACAGTAACGGCCTTTGAAATGCCGTGCTTCAGATGTTTGAGGATGGACAGACAAAGGTAATAACAAATAGGTTATAGAAACAGTAAGGGAACAAGGATATCTTTGGGAAAAAATATGAGAAATAGAAGGGCATAATACGTTCTAAGGCATTTTTGGGGAATAGTATGGGATATATGACAAGCAGAAATAGGAAAAAAGAGGCGGATGTAGACCTAGATCAGATAGTGATAGATGCAGACTGTGCAAATTTTTGGGAAATCTGTAGGTTAGTTCAGAATAGTAAACAATGATGGTACGCGTCTAATCAGTTTCAGGACTGAAGACCGAATGATGATGATTTAATTGATTTAGTAGGTTGGTTTAAGTTAATTAGAATATTTAATTTAGTATAATTTTTTAATAGCTCAAAGTTTGATTTAATACCTGATGTTTTGTTCCGCACGTTTAGGTGGGACAGTGATTGATCCATCGATTCGGTTTTTTGCTTTTTTGGTGTTTGTTTTTTTTGTAAGTTTTCTAAGTTTATTATGCGCAAATTTTTACCTTGTCAACCAACACCATCTAACTCTACATCCTACTCCAATTATCACACGACATCCACTTCCCTCCACGTTCTCGGCCCCCAGTCTCGTAACTCTTCCCGTAAACTTTTTGGAGGCTACCCACAACGTCTTCTAATGAGCCACACCCCGGATCCCTTCCAAGTTCATCAGCCATCCTAGCCCCTCGACAGCTAGTTTTGTGTTCGCCAACCCCTTTTAGCCATCTTGATCGGGCAGTCAAACAACACATGGTCGTCGCTTTCATACACCCAATGTCCCGGGTTTGAATCCCGACAGCGTCCGCTTGAAAACTATAAGCCTCGAATCCCGAGTGCCGTACGCACTATCCTCTAGACGTCCGCCTGGAGTTCTGGAGAGGTGTTTGTATTTTTTAGGGCGGTCAGCACGGTTATACTGTGGCTGATGATGCAATACCCCTTTCTGTCCGAGTTTAAACAACTGGTCCTACCTCCTCATGAAGTAGTTAAGGGTAGCATTCGCCAATTACTCTATGGCCTAACATACCAGCCAAAGGATTGATAGTCTTACGATAATGAGATTTTGTTTTAGCCGATAGGTACAAATGTTTCGTACTGCAATATCGAAAATTTTGTCGGTTATGTATTCCGTGGGTAGAAAATGATCTCGTCTGTAAATGAAATGCGACTTAAAAAGTTCCTATAATTTGTTTAAGTGATCATTGACTCAAATTTCTTTCAAATTTATTCTCGTCGCAAAGTTCTTGCTGCCTACCTACCTTTGAACTGTGGTGTTCGCTTTATAAAGTGTTGTGCACAGTAGCAGCGGAAACTCCTAAACTACGGTCAATCTTTCCTACACAATTGCTTTTGTTTTCCACAACATGTATTAAATTGTTTTCAATTTAGAAAGGAACTTTTTAACTCAATTGCCATAGTTACATTGAAGTTGAGACGAACATGATAAATAATGTTACTAAATAAATGGTTCTTCTTTAATTTCTTGAAAACGACTGTACAGATTTACATTCCGATCGCAACGTTTGAAAGAGGTCTTTATTTTTAAAAAATTTTTGCTATGTCATTCTGCTGTCAAATAATTATTAATTATTACCGATCACGTCCAAATTCAGGTAAAGGTCGTTTCCCGCAATGTAGAATGGGACTGCCTACAAGGGTCCTGCTCTGGTTCCTCCTTGAAGTTGCTATGTGAGAGTATCTTTAAGATGAGATTACCGAATTGGTGTACAGTTGCTGGAATCGCAGACGACACACTGCTGATATCAAGTTCGAGCCTTTTAATAGAAATGAGAACTAAGCCGAATGAGACATTGAGCAAGTTACACGAATGGTCAAAAGATGTGAAAAATTTAAGACCAAATCGGAAGCACTCTATTTCGGCACGAAACCGGGACAACGTCCCACCCCAAGACTAGAGCTAGGAGGGGAGAAGATTCAATTTAAATAAGCAATAACTTTCCTCGGTATCAATATATATGTGGAATTGGATTGGAAAGCACATGTGCAGTGTACAATAAGCGAAGGCAGCGATAAACTGTGATCTTGCAGGCGAATCACTAACGACAGTCTACGCAGGAGCAATTGAACCGGCACTGCTCTCTGCAGCATAGGTCTAGGTAGAAGGTTGTAAGGTTAGGAAAAATCGACAATTGGCGGGCGTTAACAACGCATAACAACAGGCGACAACGGCATACAGAACCACGTCCACGGAGGTGGTGTTGCTTATTAGTAAAATTCCTCAGATCAAATTCGTCGTCAATGAGATTAGGGATCGGAAACACGTAGATATAGGGAAAGAGAAGGAAGTTGTTCAAAGTCTTGCTCTTTGTAGTAGGACGGTAGTGAGGAAAGTTGTTGTCTCACAGTTACGGCATCCGGCTGATGTTAAAGGGGTTCAGTTTGTCGAAGGTGATGGAAACGAGATATGGATGAGGATTTACACGAACGGCTCACGTAAGGATGATGGGCTAGCAAAAGCGTTGTTTGCCTTATATAAGGAAGAAACGGAGGTATTTCGGTTTTATATAAAAGTCGCAAGTTGAAGCACTATCCTTCACTGCAAGTAGGTAGTCATAAGAGGGGATATTGATTACGTAATCAAGAACTTGGGCAGAAAGGGGTATTACATCAGCAGCGGCAGTAAATCTATGCTGACCACTCTGACATATGTGAACAACTTGCCAGATAGTGTGTACGGCACTTGAGATTCGGAGAAAGTTCTGTTGGATTAGGTCGCACTATGGCAACCGAGAAAATGATACAGCCGATGAATTGGCCAAAGAGGCGGCAACAGGCGATTTTTGGATATTATACTCGTCGAATCGAGATCCTTAATTAAAAGAAAGCTGCGAGAAGAATCAATCAAACAGTGGCATGAAAGGTGGAACAACGCTGCCACGTGCAGATTGACACACAACTTTATAACGAGCATAGGAGCAAGAGGTAGTATGGAGGAGAAGTTAGATCATAGAATGATGCAGGTAGTTACCAGACATCGGGCCTTGAGCGATAACGCTCGCTGCGAATGCGGCAAGGGTGCTGAAACCGCCCACCACGTGCTGTTTGACTGCCCGATCGAGATGGCTAACAAAAGGTTGGCGAACAGAAAACTAGCTGTCGAGGGGCTAGGATTTGTCCGGAATTACTAAACGATTTTTCCGCTTAGGAACAATTCGCACTATCTCGTTCCTTTGCGGATCCTGACACTCTGAATGTACTAGGTCCTCAATGGAATCCCATCTCAGATACTTTTTTTTGCTAGTTCAGGCACAATATACCGCCTGTATCAAGCGCAACCTACTTTCCAACTCACCTCGCATTTTCCACCCTACAGCAATATCATCTACTCTAGATTTTTTGGTAAAACGTTTGTTTCAGCGTTTGTGATCTTTGAAATTAGACTGGGATAATCTCTCCCCCCCCCCCCAACTTACTCCGTTTATAGGAGAAATATGTGCTTGAATTACTACTTCTTTCCGACATTGCTTTACCATGCTGGCTACTTCCGCCTCAATTTTCTACGTGTGAAGTTAATTGTTTTGCGGTCGCTTCCGAACGCGGCTATTGTGCTATCGTTTATTTTCGTTTTCTTAGCTCTTCCTCCGTGGAGATTCGTTTTGTTTGTGCTAAGTTCACAGTTGCTCTGCTTCGTACCCCTCTTTGACTGGGCTTGAAATGTTAGACGCCTCGCTAACCTTAAAACTATTGACTTTTATCCTCAAAACTTTTGATCCCCATATTACCTTGGAAAAAAATTTTGGTTGGTTTGATTTCATGGTTGTTCTTTCGTGGATTCGTTCCCCACCGTAGCGATTAAAGACATTCGTCGCCGATCGAGTTTCCTATATTCAGAAAAACACTTCTTCCGCTTCTTGGCATCACATTCCTTCCACTGAAAATCCTGCTGATGTTGGATCCCCTTGTTTTCTATGTTCCGACTTATGTTATTGTTGTTTATGGTGGGCGGCATCGTCTGTCTTGCATCGCTCCTTCCACACTTACAGTCCATTCATTTCACCTTTAGTTTCTTCGGAAGTTCTCATCGAGGAACGTTCTAGTGTTTTGACTGCTGTCGCATCCCATTCTTGGATTGAAACGATTTTGGAAAGTCATTTATCATTTCAAATTATTATTTGCATTGTTTCTTGGACTCTCCGCTTTGTTTATAATATACAAAATTCGTTAGCAAAATACATTAGAACTTTGTTTTATTTTGACCTCCATAACGTTTTGAACCCCCTGGTTAAGTATACTCAACAGACCCACTTTTCGAGTGAGTTGGACGCCATCAAATCCGGATCAGTTATAAAAAACCCTTCGCAAGTTGTCCTCCTTTATTACAGAGGAAACTAACGGGTTGATGGTCGCCTATCTCAAACCTTTATGCACTACAAACGGTTATTCACAGATATGACAATGTCTTACAGCTTCGAACACCACCTTCTGTTTTAGAGTTAAAGTACTGTATCATATGGATAAATAAAAATAGTCTCAACTTTTTCTAGAAACTGTTGTAGCTCTATAGTAAACCACTTTATACAATCTTCTCCCCTACATGGTGGACTAAACTATAACAAATCATCATAGTCTCACTTCACACAATATTAAATACCACATGGCGCATGCTCTTGAACTTTCTTTTCGTTTTCAGTAGACTTTAGAATACATTTCAGATCTTCATATACGACGAATGGAACTTTAACTTTATTATTAAAGCTTAAGAAGCGAATTGATCATATCTTCTTCAGTAGGCAGCCGACGTATGTCCAGTTGCTTCGTTTTACAATCATCCATATGTTTATATAATGTTTCCTTTGTAGTAAAGTAATGCAGACAACGATCACAAAAATACTGCTTGGTTGTCTTGGCACTAAATTGCGATGGAACCATTTGGCTTAAGTCTTTAATGCATGCATAATGCAATTGCGTTTCTTTTCTTCACTCTTCAGCGTTAAGATGTTGACATTAAGGGCGATATCATTTTGAAATTCAAAGGTTTTAATTTGATTTAGTCATTGGAAACTGGATACCTTTTAGGTTTGGTACTTCGGAGAAATGCGGGTACTTAAACAGTTTTCGGGGATCTCGATCGACAGAATACAAGACCATGCAAAACAAGTTCGATAATCACTTTTTACGTTAATACATACTTGTTTTCATTTTATCTCTAGAAGCAGATCATACACGCATAGAGTTTTGTTTCTTGATGTTCATACCCAAGTTGGTCATATTCTTCAAACTTCAGCTACTATCTCACTCCTGGAAATCTTTAATCTCTGATATTTTCGGTTCTGCAACATCTTTACACCATTTATCTAGATCGGTGTCTTCGCAGATAGCACCGGTAGCCGTATAATTTTTATATTTTTACTTTAGCTCAGCTTCGGTTGCAACATTAAATTCTCCACAGCCGTTAAAGCATCTGGATTCTCTTCTTGAAGAGACCCTTGCAATCTGTTAGAAACGCCTACACATCTTTATGTTGTAGATTGCTAATTACTCCATTACGCATGCATTTTTTGAAAGCTGAGAAAGTCCTACCCATGCACTCACCTTTTAGCAGTTTCTTTTTAATCGTTAAGTCTTAACACTTTCGTCCGAACTACTTCCAATTGGGAAAGTGTAGTTTTAATATTCTCCAACGAAGCCAACAGGTTTCGCTTTTCGCCAAATTGCTAGACTGGGTTTGTAATATTTTACAGCTGAAGTTAAATACTGCCATGGCGTATAAATCATGTTAATTAATACAAACTTACTACCCTTCCGCTCCTTTAATATAAACTTTTGTTTGCAGTTTCAGAACTGGTTTGCTGAGCAATATAATTTTGTAAGGAAAAGGTTCAAATATGAAACAAGCAGCTTGAATTATACGATACGGTATTAAATCAATTTACTACACTGTATTATAAACAGTTCAAATATTTTAATATTTCTGAGAACAATAGGCCGTCACTAATTATGCAGCTTTTATATGGATATTAAAGCAAGTCCGTTAGATATAAAAATTATTATTGTAGCATGCATTTCTATGCAACCAGAAGTGCTGAATACATTTAAAAATAATTTAAATTCGCCTTACAGTTATCGAGATCAAAATAATCAGAATTAACTTAAAGATAAATCTGTATCATCTAAAAAGTGATCTGTAAATAGATCCAAGTGATCTGTAAATAGATCCATTTGCTGTGTTTTAAATTAGCTGCATTTCAAAGTATCTCCAACTATTTAAATATTATATTTAAACAACACTTGAATATACAGTCCACGTTTTCGCTATCATTGAGTGGTAAGAGTAGCTGGAACCCAATAAACGCAGAGGACAATGAAGAGGTAGGAACGTGATATAGAATGTAGATGTTTAAACGACTACGCCAAGACGAATTTCCAGTCTTTTCCAAAATACTTTGCATGTGTACTTGTCCCTTTTAGAAAACTATTCCAATATCAGGGATGCTGCTGCCTGCTATCGTATTTCTCAAGCACCTTTATGTCTGGAATAAATACGACACATGAACGTGACTTGGTTTATGTATAAATTTAGAGTTCTATTCACAGTAGTGTTAAATAAAGTAGTCTTGGTTCCTGAGCCATTATTTCTCCCAGACGCTCATTTTGCATGCAATAGATAGTAGTAAATCTGTTAAAATAAAATAGCGTCTGCATAGCTTATTCCTATGTGTTTACTAATGGTCTATGAAAACCTCAACATCAAGTTCTTGTTTCGTGGAGATGCCTTCATTTCTTGATCGACATATTAATAGTTTAAGATTTTAATTGCTCAGTATAATAAACATCCCTCTACCTTTGGTTCGTTGATTAAATCGCTCAATTACTTTTGGTTTTTTAAATACAATACAATTTTATTTTTAAATTGTCTGAAATAGCCTTTTTATAACGATTCAAAAACGTTTTTGTGTTCATAACTGCATGGATTTGTAATGTATATAACACAACTATTGAAAAGTGTAGTTCGCAATATCGTTAATAACCACAAATTTATTACATTTGGAAGTTTTACCGCATTTTTCTGAATACAGCAGACTTTTTGAAACTACATCACTTAAACTCCGCTGGTAACTATACTTTCCAATGCCAATGCCATTAATTAATATTTACAGATGTCTCCCACTATTTTAATAGATTCGTGCAAGGTTTTAACTCGCTTTCAACTTTTGCAAATCTAATGTACGTGCGAATAGCGAACACCAATTTATTGCTTCTAAATACTTTAAATTGGATTTATATTTGGTGCTTAGATTCCCTATCGGGAGTGAAAGGGAACTTTTACCGTTCTTGGTTTATCAACGAATAATGTGGGAAGAGAAATGGAATTTATTTTAGAATGTAGTTATATAACTCAAGGAGTTTCAATACATTGCCTTTGCCCACTGTAAATAAATAGTTAGTTCCTCAGTGATCAAGGAGCACGCTATTTTACGTCGATCGACAAAAGTGGGACTCTTATCGCAACAATAAAGATCGCCGTAATTAGTATGCACAAAGACAATCCATTAGAAGCTCTCTCGCGCCGGTTTAGCAGCTTCGTTAATATCGGATACCAACTCTATTTTCTTCTATTTAACCCATTAACCTTCTGTGTAAACAGGTGCGTTATAGTGTTGTGAAAATATTTAAATGCGATATGTTTTTCACCACATTAATTATTTTACATACAATTTTATTTCATTGTTCCGAACTGCGTTTCTCGTTCAGCTAAGGCTTAAACATAGATTTTTTTAGTCTCTTCGGCCGCATTGACTAAAATAAAATTGTTTTCGTGGATACTGCAGAACTTGCTTATCTTAAAATTATCACAAGGTTACTAGAAAATAAATTATTTGATATAAATTCATTCATATTGAATTGTTGTAATTACCTCTAATTTGAATTTGATCTTCATGTAGATAATAATTATCAATACGTACAGGTGGTTTATGGTTATTTACGATGGCAAATTAATTTTCATTATATATACAGTTTAATTCAAGTTGCGTATAATTTATGTTATTTTCTTAAAATGCTTTCCGACAGCATATCTTTACAAGCGTAACGAGAAGCTTTATTTGGCCGTTTGCAAGGCATTTGGGATTTTGCTAAATTCGCAAACATAATTAAATTGAACATGCTCCAAGCTAAGGTAACCAAATATCGAAAATACTCTTGAAAAATTACAGTTAGTTATAGAATTTCACGCGACTAAGGCCGACCCGAAATTGCACGTAAAAATCAACTTTAGCAACTTTCGATGATTTGTTTGACTTGATTCGTTCGAAGTACCTCGAATTGAAGGAAAATTCTACAAAATCAATTTCTGGGGATGCTTTCAATAATCCCTCCGTCTTGTGCTTAAAGCTCTTAGAAATTCCCATGTTCGATGGTGCCCTTGATAAGTGGAGTAATTTCACTACAACATATCAAAGTGTTGTGCATGTAAATATGACAATTCCAGTGTCTAGAAAATATCCCTATTTCAGGTCGTACTTGCAAGGGGAAGCGCTGAACCTCGTATCTGATTTAGCGTAAGAACCCACTTTGTATGAGAAAGCTTTTTAAAAACTGGTGGACCGATATGATTCCCTTCGAAGGATTGCAAATGTTCATTTGAATAAAATTCTTCAATATAAGTCCAGTGCTTCTTTATCACATTTCATAAATGTGCATTTAAATGCATAAATACGTTAAAATCTGTCCAGGAAATAGAAAATATCGGATTTTCTTCTATTTTGTCTTTGTTATCGTGATTTGGAATACAAAATACAAACTGCGTTTGATGCATGCGCGAATTCTATTGTTCCCACTTGTGCTAAGCTTTTTGAGGTTTTAACAGGGCAAAGTAAAACCTCTGAAATGCATGAAGATGTTCTCTGAAGTCCGCCAACGTGAATATAACCCGCTCCAAGTATAATTTGAAGAAATCTTTTTTAGCGAAAGAATCTACTAACGTTCCTGAAGTTAAATGCAGTCGTAATATGTGCCCCTATTGTGATGAAGGGTACACGATTTATGAGTACAAGAAGTTCGAAAATTAAATGTCACCGATAGATACGCCCCAATAATGAAAATGTTGCGTGTTTAGGTAATCACATCAAGGGTTGTAACTAGGGGTGGGCGATACGGGATTTTGCGTATCGAATATCGATACATATTCTATATCGATATGTATGGATATATCGAATATCGATATATATCGATACGTATCGATACGTATCGATACGTATCGATGCGTATCGATGCGTATCGAGATGTATCGATGCGTATCGGTGCGTATTGATACATATCGATTCGTATCGATGCGTATCGATACGTATCGATGCGTATCGATACGTATCGATGCGTATCGGTTCGTATCGATACGTATCGATTCGTATCGATGCATATAGATACGTAACGGTACGTATATATATATATATATATATATATATATATATATATATATATATATATATATATATATTATATATATATAGCGATTCGTATCGGAACGTTTAGATGTGTAGATTAAGTATACATATCGAGACGTAGCGATACCTATCGGTACGAATCGATACGCATCTTTAAATTTTTCTACTCTTTCTTTGGGAATAAAATCACAAGATCGTTTTAAAATAATGTATTTACTGACAATTCGATCTTTCACTTAAGATTGTTTGTTTTTAAAATAATTAAAGTTTAATATTTGTGACATAAGCATGTATATAGGGGTGTGCGATACGGATTATGCGTATCGAATATCGATACATATTCTATATCGAATATCGATACGTATCGATACGTATCGATACGTATCGATGCGTATCGATACATATCGATACGTATCGATACATATCGAGTATCGATATATCGATATTTATTTTTTGCTGTATCGGGGGGTCGATACGGGGGTCGTATTGATACGTATCGATATATCGATACGCCGACCCAGCCCTAGTTGTAACTCTAAAGGTAGATGCGGCAGGTGTTCCTCAAAATATCATCACACTTTTTTGCATAACGCATCTTCAGCGCCAGCCCCGATTCAAACGATTCCTTCTACTTCTCTCGCCTCAGATAGACAGGACTTTGTTTCTACATGCAATGTTTCTAATAATACCGAAAATTATACGGTGTTTTGGCACAATTCAAGCTAAGATTAAGGACTACAATTGAGACTTGCAGCCAGTAAGAAGTATTTTTGATTCAGGCTCTCAAATCAACGCAATTACTTCCGCTTGTGTGTAACGCTTAGGTCTCAAATATGTTCGTAATCGCGTTCAAGTGAATGGGCTTGCCAAAACCGCTGTTAACTCTAAAGACTTGGTCGATTGTCTTCTAATTTCGAATAATTCTGATCAACAAGTAAATTTTCGTGCCTCAATTATTCAAAAATTAACAGGAAATATTCCTGATTGTTCTCTACCAGCTCAAGTTTATGAGAGGTTTAAAAATGTATCCTTGGCTGACCGCGACTTTCATGTATCCGCTCCGGTAGAAGTATTATTAGGCGCAGACGTATATTGCCAAATATTATTTTCTGATAATGCCAACGTTTGTCCTGGTGAACCTCTAGCAGTTAATACTATTTTTGGTTGTGTGTTAATAGGTAAGGCCCTCTGTTCTCGAGGACCGTCAACCCTACTTCTCTTTGCATAATGTCCGAATCGTTTGAAAGTGAAGTAAAGAAATTTTGGAATCTCAAAGAAGTTTCATACCCTCCTGCGGTGAATGTTGAAGAAACTATTGTGAAACACATTCTCTAAATACTTATTTTCGCGACGAAACTGGTCGCTACATTGTTGCTTTACCTTTAAGGATGATGTTAAACCCGTAGGATCTAATCGTAAAATCACTTATAAAAGTTATTTAAATTTGGACGGGAGACTTCTCCAGAAAATCAAGACATTTATAATTCATTTCTAAGGGAATATTTATCTCTGGGGCACATGAGTGTTATCCAGCACCACTCTGAATATGTTCTACCTCACCACGGCGTTCAAAAATCCACAAGTAACACAACCAAGTTACGGGTGGTTTTTAACGGATCCGCATTTGATTCGACAGGTGTTTCTCTCAACCAGCGTCTCTGAGCTGGTTCGAAATTGCAGTGCGGATTACCCAAAATAATATTTTTATTTTGGTCTCACAAAATAGCACTTTGTGCTGACATACGAATGACTTATGGCCAAATTCTAATACGTCCGCAAGATGGATTATAGCAACATATATTCTGGCGTCATTCATTCGATGGTGATGTGCAGGAGTACAAATTGAATACGCTTATTTATGGTCTTACATCATCTTCTTCTACCGCGCAGCACGTTTTAATGTAATTGGTGATGAAAAAAGGTCAGCCGTATCCCATGGCGTCTCAAGCCTTATTAAACCACACGTATATGGACGATGTACTTTCAGGAGCTAACGCAGTTTTCGCAGTCGAGCAGCTGCAAACTGAATTAATTGAGCTGCTATCTCTCGGCTAGTTTCACCTATGAAAGAAGTCAAGCAACGATAGGTTTTTTTAAATCAATTCGAAGAATCTGATTTAGAACCGTCCCTAACCTTTTCTGATGAAATCGTGGGTATCAAAATTTTAGTCCAAGTTTGGAACCTAAACATACAATGTTGTTCTTTTCGAAGGAATAGTTTCAAAACGCTTCGTTCTTTCTTTTATGACTAGAATTTTTGACCCACTAGGTTGGTTAGCTCCGGTGGTCTTTTTAATAAAGCACTTTTTACAACAATTATGGGTGCAACGTATCGGTTGGGATGATACACTGGCTCCCGATTGCTGTTTAAAGTGGGAACACATTTGTATCCGCTTTCCTGAATTATCTAATTTAAGAGTTCCTCACTGCTTGTTTCTGCATTTGGGAGAATACTGCATTTTAGGATTTTGTGATGTCAGTGAAAAGGGTTACTCCGCGTGTGTTTATGTACATGGTACGTCTCGAGATCACACGAACTGTCATCTCCTACAGGCAAAGAGTAAAATTAAACCACTAAAATTTCTTTCTATGCCTGGTTTGGAGCTTTTAAGAGCCGTTTTATTATCCCGACTGATACATTCGATAATCCCTAATAAATTCTCTTATCCGTTAGAGGAAGTAAAGTTGTTTACCGATTCTCAAGTGGTACTAGCTTGGTTAAATACTTCCTCCAATTTATTAAAAACATTTGTAGCCAATCGCGTAGAGATTATTCTAGGCTTATTCAGTGGTACCGTATCTCGGATGAGATATGGCTTCTCGTGGCCTTATTGCACCTGAGATGATCGATAATAATTTCTGGTGCATGGTCCTTCCAATTGTAGTGATCTTCTTTCTGCTCCTAGAAATTTAAAAATTTCTTTTGCTCTAGAAAATATTCCCGAAATAAAACCTTCCCCGAATGTACTCGTTACTTCTGCACAAGGGATCTCTACTCAGTTTCTAGACAAATATTCTTCTCTCACTTCACTTTAGCGTACAGTTGCATATGTAAACCGCTTTATTTATAATTGTTAAAACTCTGATAAAAAACCATCAGGTCCTCTTTCCTCTGAGGAATTGCATAAATCGTTACTAACTGTCATAAGAGTTACGCAACATCAGTTTTATTCTGAGGAAATAATCTACTAAAATTGAATAAAGCTTGTGCCAAGCAGCTCCACGGTTAGTCCTCTTTTACTGATCAGCTAGGGTGGGCGGCCGCTTGCGCCGCTCTAAATTGTCTTATAATAATAAACTCCCCATTCTTTTATCAAAACAAGTTATATTGTTTCGGCTATTGTGTGATAATTATCACCACCTCTCTATGCATTCAGGTGCATTTATGACCCAATTTTTTTATTCAGCGTAAATACTGGATTATTGGAATACGTTCCTTAGTTCGACTGCGGATTCATAAATGCGTTATTTGTTCACGTTTTCGTGCAACATCTATTTAACCGTTCATGGCTGATTTACCGTCGTTTCGTGTTCAATTGTCTAGATCGTTGACTCACGTAAATGTAGATTTTGCAGGCTTTTTTATGATCAAAGGACGTCGTAATGCCTCGGTTTCAAAAACCTATTTATGTATATTTATTTGCATGTGCACCAGAGCTGTGCACTTTGAGGTGGTATCAGAATTAGCTGTAGATGCATTTTTAGTTTGCCTTACAAGATTTACAGCTCGTAGAGGAATTTCGGACACTGTTTATTTTGATCAGAGCAGAAACTTCCTCGGTGCCTCACGCTCAATCAGAGAGGCTATTTCATTTCTCAAATGCAGCAACGATGAAATCTTTTCCGCTTTAGCATCTCGTCATATCAAGTGTCATTTTAATCTTCCTTACGACCCAAATTTTGGCGGAATTTGAGAGTCTGGGGTAAAATCGGCCAAAGCGTTATTAGTTCGTACTTTAGGTTCACGACCTCAAACTTTTGAGGAGCTGTATACGATTCTCGGATTGAGACTATTTTCAATAGCCGCCCTATTTGCTTATCTTTTGATCCTAATGACGGTACGGATTCTCTCACCGTGCCATTTTTTAATTGGTGGTCCTCTTTTATTCTTGCCCGAAATTACTATTCCAGAAGAAATAACTTTGCGTTCTCGTTGTCAACGATTATGCCAGGTTACTCACTCTATTTGGCGTTGATGGTGAAGCGAGTATCTCAACCAACTCATTCAACGCAATAAATGGAATGGTCCCACCACCTTGCCGAAGGTAAATGATGTGGTCATAATTAAGGGTTTGAATACCTCTCCGTTGTGCTAGCCTCTTGGCCGTATAGAAAAATTATTTTTTGGGCGTGACGGTATACCTCGGGTTGCATCTGTGGAAACAACTGCAGGTTCATTTACACGTCCTATAAATAAACTTATTGTACTCCCCTTGAATGATTAATTTTATTTTTTCTCTTTTGCTTAGTTATGTTTAATTCTAGGTTGATTTAACTTTGCGGTTAATTTACAATTCAAGTTGTTTTTAAGTGGCAACCTTTAAATTTCCGATTATTATTTATTTCTAGTATTAGTAAGACTTATTCAGTTTTAGATGGGTGGTTATGTTAAGGCCTTTGCCCATTGTAAATAAATAGTAAGTTCTTCAGTGATTAAGGCGCACGCTATTTTACCTTGATCGACAAAAGGGGGACTCTTATCGCAACAATAATGATCGCCGTAATTAGTATGCACAAAAACAGTCTATTGGAAGTTCTCTCGCGCCGGTTTAGCGGCTTTGTTAATATCGGATACCAACCCTATTTCCTTCTATTTAACCCTCCTTTAACCTTCTGTCTATACAGGTGCGTTATAGTGTTGTGATAGTTTTTAAATGTGGTAAGTTTTTTCACCACATTAATTATTTTACATACAATTTTATTTTATTTTAGTGAACTGCGGCTCTCGTTCAGCTAAGGCTTAAACACCTCATATCCATGTTGTTTAAGTGGGGTAATATTACGATTTGTATATTATTTCCTAGTTTGCATGCATAAAATGTTTCTTGGTTCGGAACTTTCAGAAGTTTGCTTTTTCTGGGTATTGCATTGTTTTGACGTTAGCAAATAAACACATAAAGAAAAAATAACCATCCCATCACCATTTTAGAGTAAAAATTAACCATCAGTTGCAACTTTCTCTAAAAACTAAATCTAGGCTTATCGCCTTTTAAGAACGATACGCTGCGCGAAAAGTTTTGAAGTTGGTTTTTGATATTGAAGGTAGATAGTTGACCCCAGATTCCTAGAGTAAGAATTCTGCCAGAAATACAACCAGGCATTTTGTTTTTGACAAGCAATACATTTAAAATTCGAAAGATTTAAGGGGTTTTAGTTTTGGAGAAAAGAGTTAATTCTAGGTTAAAAATTCCACAAGAAATAAAATCAAAGCTTTCGCCTTTTAGGAAATAAAACGTCACAATCCAGAACCATGTTTGGGGCGAGACTTCTGATTTTAAGATTATGTTGTTTATCCTAGGGACAAACTTCTTCTAAAAGTGAACCCTAGGCATATGGCTTTTAAGAAATGATGCGACATATGCGTTTTGGAGGTTTTCTAGTTGAATGTTTCCGATTTTGGTAAGGAGGGTAAAAATACTACAGGAAATGAAACAGCTTTAATACTTTAAGATGTAATAGGTCACATGTTTGGAACTCCCGGTATAGATTTTTGATTTTAGTGTGAAGGCTGATCACAGGTTACAAATTCCACCAGCGAAACATCTATACAGTAGAATTTGAGAAATTATGTCATGTTTACAAAACTTTTGGAAATGGGTTGCAAATTTTGCAATTGCGTAAAGTGCTGTTTCTCGGTTAAAGATTTTACAATAAATTACTTCCCTGAAAAATTAGGGGCGGCGTAGCTTTAGACTATTGTAAGCTCTTAAAAATTACATGTAATATACTCGTATATCTACATTAACTTGAGAAACTAAAAAAAATTTGGTTGTGATCCTGCGGCATTTAATTGGCTTACTTTATATCCTATCTGGAATGGGGGTGGACTGTAGGGAATATTGAGCTTTTGATTACATTATAATTTGAATAAGGGCCGCTATACTTGCTGCCACGTCCCGAATACCCCACCCGAAGGTACTACATTGGGTGCTTTTGATTACAACAACCGACTTCTATACGACCGCGGAGGTCGTATAATTTAAATGAAAATTATTGAAAGTATCAGGTGAAGTGATAACAAATATCTGGGCAAAACTTACTTGAATTGGCTTCTTTTGCAATGCTTGTCGAGCGGCGATTCCTTTGTAGGTGCCTGACCACGCGTGTGTAAATCACAACGGTGTTGATGCAAATTTGAAGACTCTTTCTTAAAGATTTTCGCCGCGAAACATTTTTCAAATGTCACAACCCTCGGTGATTGGTTGTATTCTTACTGCTCGCGCACTCGCGATTACCGATGTTCGGTTCAACTCTATTACCAAACGCACACAAGATAATACGTTGATTAAGCAACTTTAGTTGCCTATCCGCGAGTACAGTCCACTACCACTTAAACAAATATAAACGTTCTGTGATTACCTAAATATTTCATGTAGTCAGTTGACCCCTCTCTTTCCTAGAATTGCACATCAGACGATCAACCTGTCTAAACTTGTAAGTGATGTCATTATCTGGTGGAGTCAATACTGTCTAATATCACTGCTTTTAAAGTTTTGAAACTATTGTAACTGCACCGAATTCTTGTGAATGAGTGTGTAGGGAAGGAGTTGGCAGTGAGTGTGCAGGTGCTTGTATCTATGCATGTGCGTGTGCATGCTTGCAAGTATGTGTATGTTCGTATGTGCATGTGCGTGTGCGTTTGTGCATACGCATACAAATGTAGATGTGCGTGGGTATGGGAGTGGATGTAAGTGTAAGTGTAAACATAGAAGTGAACGTCGGAGTGGATGTAGGTTATGTTTGCGTTTGAATATGGGTGTTGAATGTATGTGCACGTCTGTTTCTGCATATGCATGTTAGTGTGCGCTTGTGTAAACGTTCCACGTGCGTTTATGAACGAGCTTGCGCGTGAATGACTTAGAATGAATTCATATAGTCAATCACAGAAGTAGAGTGAAATCTATTCTGTATTTTGGTTTTTGATCACAAAAAATACTGCAAAATGTAAGCTTTTATATAGGTTTAGGTTATGTTTCGATACAATTGCATTGCGGTTACGTTTATGACATTGATAACTTCGTAATTGAATATTAGGGTCAATATCCCCAGAAAAGGCGATTTAGGAATTTTTTTCAGATTTTTATTGTGTTATGGAAGAAACTAGTTGGTATGGCATTAAGTTTTAAAAAATTATTTAAACTCTCTGTCGCAAAAAACGCGGTATGTTAGTATTATACGCCAATTTGCATTTATCAGCTTTTATAGATTTTCATAGCTTAGCACCCTACATCTAAGATAAAGAAAGGTTTAATATTTATAATGCCTTAAGCAAAGAAATTTGAATTTATATACCTCAACTTTATTTAAACGTTTTTAAATAACAGGATTAAAAATAGTTTTCCGTGCGTTGGTATAATGACATGCAAAAAGACTGAAACACGTTTTTTGCTATTGTATATCACATTATACACATTTTTATTCAACTACAATGTATGATGCATTGCAATAAAAGGTTACTATAGGTTAAATCGATGATTCTGATTTCTGGCTTCCTACCGTTCTTGTCAATCCAGATGATAACACTAATTCTCTCCTGCATTTCAATATATTATGTGCAGCACTGAAAGCTACGCCTTCGTTTGTGTAATTATTGAAGTATAATGCTGCCATTGCTTTTGGTAGCAATTTACTGTAATTCCATCCATTTAAACTGTTTAATAATTTTGCATTTAACTGCATAACACAAGTGCAAAGTGCTAACTCCTAAAATATAATGTTTGTGTGTGATATTACAAAATTGAATAGAGCGCAATTAAACGTCTGATAATCAGATTCCGGATGAGGAAGCCATTAAAAGGATATGTGCTTTATTTGTATCTTGAAAGTAACAACCACATTTTGTAGTCTTCATACCTACTCACATATAGTTTACATGCGACAATGAACCTATGTTAACATTGTATGGTGGCTTTCCACTGCAGTTAAACTGTAAGTGGGTGATGTTTATCAAAAAAGCAGGATAAAATATAAATAGTACATGTTTCGGACACAGAAACTTAACTAGGCAGAAATAATGTACATAATTAGTCCAAGTACTGGTATCTATCTTAAAGCTAGGTTACGAGAACCACTGCTGCAACTCCTTGAATCTAGTACAAATTGTGTTGCCGGCATGATATAATTGCCATAATCGTAAAATCTGACATTTGTACTCTATAAATCAATTGCAATTCGATAACGTAGCAGTTTCGTTCTCATCATCATTAGGTCTTCAGTCCTAGAACTGTTTGGACGCGTACCCTCATTGTTTCCTAGTCTGAACCAACCTACATATTTCATTGCAATCTGCTCAGTCTGCATCTATACCTATCTGTGTGCGAAAGTTTGTTCTCGGTCTACCCCTACCTATTTCTTCCTATCTCTGCTTGTAATATATTCCGTACTATTCCCCAGAAATGTCTTAGAACGTATCCTGTCCTATTTCTCTTATTTTTTCGTTTACCCTAGATACCTTTATTCCTCTACTATTACTACAACCAATTTGTTATTAACTTTGTCTGTCCATGCTACCATCCTCATACATCTGAAGCACAACATTCCAGAAGGCTTCTATCTCTTTCTGTATGATTTTCCTACTGCCCCTATTTCATAGTTGTACTGTGCTGTGCTCGACACTATGCGTTGAACAGTTTTCGTCTTGTATCTATGTTCATTGTCTTAGAACATAGCTGCTGTTCTTTTTTGTTTGATGCAGTTCGGTCACCTTCTATTGTTTTACAGTTTATACCCTATTTCACTGTTATTCAATGGTGTGTGAATGGGGGTATCCAGCCTTTGACTGCCAATTTCTCCCAGCACTTGAACCTTTGTCGAATTAATAGTTATTCTAATTTATCCTTTAGCACAATCAACATTAGTTGAAAATATTTCACAACCAACACCTGTAGTTGTTTATAATAATCATAAAATTTTTTTCGTCATTGGGTATTACGTTTTGAAACTGGTTGGACTTAGCTTATTTATGTTCCGAGCTAGCCTACCCAGTTCCCGCAATTCTCACAACAGCTTATATACAGCTCGATTCCCTTCTATTGTTTTCTAATTAAATCCCCTATTCTACCGAGATTCAGGGGTATGTGAAGGGGGTTAAGCAGCCTGTGGCTGCCAAGGATTGCCAACACTTAAACATTTGCCGTATTAATAGTTTTCCAGTAAATCCTTTCGCACAATTAACATTAGTTGAGAGTATTGCAAAACCAATATCTGTAGTTGTTTATAGTAATCACCATGTTTAAGTGCAGTTATTCTTTTTGTCATTAGTTTTTCCATCTTGCGTCTGGTTGAAAGCGTACCTCCATTGATTTCTATTCTGAGCTAGCTTACACATTTCCCTGAAATTCCCACAGCCTACATCTTTCACTATCTGTGTGCAGAAGTCTAACCTAGGTCTACCTATACTTCTTATGTTTCCTATCTCTGCTTCGAATATATTCCACACAATTCCCTTATGTCTTAGTATGTGGCCTATAATCCTATCTCTCTTATTTTTCACTATTTTCCATATACGTCTTTCTACCCCTACCATTTCTAGTACCTATTTGTTCTTAACTTTGTCTGTCCATGATATCTTCATTATACGTCCGTAGCACCACATTTCAAAGGTTTCTACCTTTTTCTTAACTGCTTCTCCTACTGTCCAGGCTTCACAGCCATACAGTGCTGTGCTCTACACATATGTTTTAAGCAATTCTTTCATTGTTTCTATGTTTGTAGTTTTTGAGCACAGTAGTTGCTTTTTCTTGTTAAATGTAGCACGACCTTGTGCTAATCTTTGTTTTATATCTTTTGTGCTTTTTCCATCTTGCATTATTTGACTTCCTAGGTAGCAGAATTCCTTAACTTCTTGTAAGTTCTCGTTACCTATTTGTATTCTTGTTTTCGATTTATTTTCCCCTTTTACATACTAGAACTTTAGTTTTATTTTTGTTAATTTTCATACCATATCTCTCCGTTTGAACTGCTTCCGTTTCATTAAGAGCAGCTTCTAACTCTTCTTTGCTAGATGCTAATACTGCTATATCAATTGCAAATCTAATCATATCAATCTTTTGTTCCTGCATATTAATTCCAAATATCTTCCTGCATTTGACAGTATTCATTGTCTCTTCTATGTACAAGTTAAGAATTAATGGGGATAAGGCACATCCCTGTCCCACTCCTTTCCTAATATTTACTTCTCTACTTTCTTTGCTATTTGTATATGCTATGAACTATTCCGTCTGTCCTTAGAACTCATTCCAACCTTTTTGAGTATTTCAAACATTTTTTTCCATTTTACATTGTCGAATGCTTTTTCCAGATCTACAAACCCTATATATACGCTTTCCTCCTTCTCTATTGTTTTCTCCATTATCACCCTCAGAGCTAAAATAGCCTCCCGTGTTCCCCTGCTGCGCCTAAACCCAAATTTATCTTTTCCCAGTATTTCTTCAGCTCGTTTTTCCATTCGTCTTTGTACAATTCTAGTTAATATTTTTGAAACGTGTGCTGTCAAACTTATTGTTCGAAAATTTTCACATCTATCCGCGCCTCGTTTTTTTGGTATATTACTATGACGTTACGTTTGAAATCTTTGGGTATCTCACCTGTCTCATACATATAGCTTACAAATCAGAAGAGACGTTCTGTTACTGCTTGTCCAGCGGCTTTAAGAGTTTCTGCTTGCACCTTATCTAT
The DNA here is from genome assembly GCA_036346225.1 of Platerodrilus igneus. Taxonomy (NCBI): domain Eukaryota; kingdom Metazoa; phylum Arthropoda; class Insecta; order Coleoptera; family Lycidae; genus Platerodrilus; species Platerodrilus igneus. The sequence continues at coordinate 8,017,918 of JARFIW010000090.1, forward strand.
ATTCGGCGCTTTACCAATTTCAGACTCTTTAATGCTAATTCAACTCATCTATAGGATATCCCAGGTCATCATTATCAATGTCTGATTCCTGTTCTAATGCTGTTAGTTCCTTTCCTGAGTATAAATTCTCTATATATTCTTGCTATCTAGCTACTTTCTCTATATTTTCTATAATGACGTTTCCTTCCGCGTCCCTTATATTTTTGCTATATGGTGTTATATCCCTAAAATTCATTCTAATTAATTTGTATGCTTCGTCTGTCTTTCCTATTTTCATCTTTGCACTTTTCATCAATTCATTGTTCTTTAGCTTTCCTGCATTTGCGAATAGGTTTCCATTTTATGACTTTATATCTCTGTTTTTCTGTTTAGTCTGATCTATTTTTGTATTTTCCGTCTTTCTTCTACTAAATTTAGGATATCCTTTGTTATCCATGGTTGTGTATATCCCAGAATATCTTTGGCCGCCATGTCGAGGCTAGATTTAATGTTATTCCATTCTGTTTCTACTTCCTTAGTATCAGAAATTTTCCGATATCTTTTATCCTTTTATTTGACTTTTTTCAAATCTTACATGGACATCATTATCTTTTAGCTTCTCAAAGTCAGTGTGCCTTTTTCCGTTCCTTTTTTTCAGATTTTTAAACTTATGTGCAGCCTTCATAATTACGATGTTGTGGTCGGTGTCTATATCTGGTTCCGAGTAGCTTCTACAGTTTTTTACTTGGTTTCTAAACCGTTGTCTAACAATAATGTAATCTATTTGATATCTTCCTATATCTCCTGGCATTTTCCACGTGTATAGTCTTCTAGCATGATGTTGAAATAATGTATTTGTTATGGTTAACTTGTTCTTGTCGCAAACTTCTACCAGCCTATTTTCCCTGTCATTTCTCGTGCCTAAATCAAATAAACCCACTATCGCCCCTTCCCTATCCTCACCTACCACTGCATTAAAATTCCCCGTAATTATTAAATTTTCATGCCCTTTTACGTATCATAGCATATCTTCAATATCTTTGTAGATCGCCTCTACCTCCTCCTCACTGTAGCTAGAGGTTTAGATTCAAATCTAACCATGAGTACTCTTTCGTACTTTTGCAAGTAGTTTTCTACACGTCGTCCTATATTTTTTTGCATAACTATCCCCACACCCGAATTTCTTTCCTCTGATCCTGTATGAATTACCCTAAAGTCTCCACTCCAAAAATCCTCCGCCTCTGGCCAGCGGACTTCGCTGATTCCTACTATGTCTAGTGCAAACTTATCCATTTCGAGTTTTAGGTTCTCTAGCTTACCTACTTGTTTCATACTTCTGACATTCCACGCTCCGACTCGCAGAATGTTCACAAATCTTTTTGTATACTTTTGGATCACATCCCCCGAAGTTGTCCCCTCCCGGAGATCCGAATGTGGAACTATTTTACCTCCGGAATTTTTTACCCCAGAGGATGCCATCATCATTAATATCAATTTGGGTACGCTGTGTTTCGTTCTAACAAGATTAAAATGAAAATTTTGAATAGTGATTTTCTATTGATGGCTTTTTATGATTTTCTGTACGGACTAACATCAAGTAAGGATGTGTGCCATCCAAAACTATCATTTAGATGATTTGCATTAATTCAAGGGTGGAAATTCTTCTTAATCTTTTTTGGGGATTAAACCACTCGTAGTTTTTAAAACCTAGGATCGTTTTCAAAATGACCAAAACCAAAACCATCACTTGTATTCGTATGAATTAAGTTGAAAATTTTACGTCAATGTAGCATCTAGTTCATAGATACCCAATAAATATTCTGATTCGGAAGTTTCCGTCAAGCTTTTAAAACTTTAAAAAGTATATTCCATTTACAAGAAAACTAAGAGAGATATCCTATTTTAAAGATAAGGCATAATTTTACCAAAGGTTAGCCTGTTAAATATAAAGTTCAAAACATACAGCACATGCTCTTTTCTGTTGCTTTCCCAGATGAACGTGTTTACGTATGTCTTTATTTAAAACACGTACAAATTCTATTACTATTTTTATCATATACATTAGTTAAGCTTTTAAATAACCTTAAACGTATCCTTTGAATTGAGTTAGACGCCTATGACGTACAGGACTTCTTTCGTGGTTCCTACTATATAATGCTTTGATCGAACGCGCTAAACCATCTGTATCCCTATTGTTCTTCAAAGAGTTTGTAGCCGCTTCCACAACATGAGCAGTACGAAACTGAGCCTAAGGCAATTAAATTGAACCTCGTTTAAACCAATGTATAAATGAAGAAGCTGACTCTCATAATAAATATATGGAAATTGCCTCTATGTGGATGGACTACATGTGTATGGAAGAGAGATAGACATACAGTAACATTGCTGATTACACTGATTTGCCTGTTTCGCAAACCCTCGGGGCATGTTTAATAACTTGCTGACGTCACATAATTCTAATCCATGCCATACTAGGTTAATGACAAATTTTTTAGATAATTGCATACACAGGCAAATTTTTTTACAGTATTCAAATATGTCTTTCTTTATTATCCCTAGAGGTATCAATGTTGCACAATATTTGCACAAAGTAATTTTTTAAGCCCTTCAAATAAAATAAACTTCTATGAATTATTCTAACAAATTAGACGAATGATATGTTTCCTATATGTGCTAACATTCTCTAGCTTATATGGATTACTTGCCAGCATTTAATTTTTATACAAATGCGTTCAGTACATTTCGCGTTTACGGATAATAGCATTCTGTAAACTACAAGCCCTCGACACTTTCACTACACCTACTTTTTTAACACATCTAGTATCATTAGCTCAGTATGTTTCTCAAACAGTTACGTTAACTGTGCCTTATTTAAGCAAGTATTTGCATATTCAATAGCATTTGATGAATATAGTACATTTTATATGCTTAACCTGCATTAATATCGATTCATAATTAGGGGTGGGCGATACGGGATTTTGCGTATCGAATATCGATACATATTCTATATGGATATGTATCGATATATCGAATATCGATACGTATCGATGCCTATCGATATGTATCGATGCGTGTCGGTGCGTATCGGTGCGTATCGATACGTATCGATACGTATCGATACGTATCGATTCGTATCGATGCATATCGATACGTAGCGGTATGTGTAGACATATATAGCGATTCCTATCGGAACGCTTAGATGTGTAGATTAAGTATACATATCAAGACGTAGCGATACCTATCGGTACGAATCGATACGCATCTATAAAGTTTTCTACTCTTTCTTTGGGAATAAAATCACAAGATCGTTTTAAAATAATGTATTTACTGACAATTCGATCTTTCACTTAAGATTGTTTGTTATCAAAATAATTAAAGTTTCAAGTTTAATATTTGTGACATAAGTATGTATATAGGGGTGGGCGATACGGGATTTTGCGTATCGAATATCGATACATATGCTATATCGAATATCGATACGTATCGATACGTATCGATGCGTATCGATACATATCGATACGTATCGATACATATCGATACATATCGATACGTATCGATACATATCGAGTATCGATATATCGATATTTATTTTTTGCTGTATCGGAGGGGGGTCGATACGGGGGTCGTATCGATACGTATCGATATATCGATACGTCGACCCAGCCCTATTCATAATTGGATATAAAGAATTTTTCCAGCGAGGTATGTACCCGTGACAATGTAAAGGATTGATATAGAGATACCACTTATTTACAAAATACATTGCATGTCTCTAATATATACCTCGACCGCCTAGTTCACTACAATATTGAGTAAATAGATCCCTTTTACTTCTGCTCACCAAGACTATGTTCAAGGTAGTCCTCACACAAGATCTTTATATTTCCATTCTGAATATATAGCAGACACGATTTATAGTCAGAGATAGCGGTTCACTTAATCTATACTTATTCTAATAATAAAATGATTAACTTTAGAATGTCTGCAAATATTGATACACTTAAAAAAATGTTAAACTTAAAATATTTGGAAATATTTATACACTTAGCATAATAACAATACTTAATACTAGGTAAAATGTCCTTATGTCCACATACATATGTTCGCATACTGTTGGGGATTACGAATCGTTTGTCTTCTTTCCCAGCCATACTGATTTTGTTCACTTGCTGTGAATATATTTGGTGTTTCTCACTCTTTATACACATCACTATATGCATAAGGGGTTTACTATTATTAAGCAATATAACCTTAAATTCATCCAAAATGATGTACTTATTAACTACACTACGCGATATTCCTCCGATCTTTTTTATCACAACCTTCTCGGTGATGATTTAGTACAATTTGGAACAAGTACCGAGGAATTCGCGCATTACATCCCCGCTGCATTCATCTTTAAACTTTCCAATCACCTTTTTTGTTGACCAAAGGAATACTGTACTTATTGTCTGGAGAATAGCTAATAGTCAAAAAAGTATATATGGCTGTGCATATCACTATATAGATCTGCCGTTTGCACACTATACACGTAACTCTGCGTTGGCGTAGAAGAGATACAATTTGGAATCATACAGGGGCTTCATAACGTAATGAAAGTCGCACATAAGGCTATATAAATATATATATATATATATATATATATATATATATATAAATATTATAAGTAGTTTTTTACACAAGGTAAGTTGATAAATACTTACGTATTGAAATTAATAAGATGAAATAATAACTTAGACTTTTTAAGTAAAGCCCAAATGATCATTTCAAATCGAGCTAGTAATTGAAAGAAGGAAGGTAATTGGATAACGCACAGTTCCGGCAAAACTGAGATGCAGGTTCAAGTCCTGTCCAAGGCCTTATGTTTTCCTTCTTTCAATTACTAGCTCGATTTGAAATGATCATTTGGGCTTTACTTAAAAAGTCTAAGTTATTATTTCATCATATATATATATATATATATATATATATATATATATATATATAAATTATAATTTTATTTTCTTGACCATATGTTATAATATATTAAGATAGGTTCTTGGATCTTGGTCAGTAAAAACTTTTTTAAATAAAAACACTAAAACAGTATAAAGCTTGTAACTTTTATTCTGTACATCTTACGCGTTTCGGTTTCATTAACCATTTTCAAACTTATATTACCTATTTTATAACTTATTTTATAAATAAATACATACCAGGAAATTCATGAGTAACACTAAACAACAATTTTAAGTGAGGTTATGTCAATAATATAAAATATTTACCGTTATTTAATAAAAACAAAAACAAGAATCTCGTCACTTACTTTAATTTTGAATATTAACCAAGAAATGTACTTAATTAATAAAGTTTTATTTTATTCTTTCTAAAATGAATGAACAATTTGGGTGTTATGTTATCTTTTATTAACTTATTATCTAATACTATATGAACTGCTACATTTAAATATTTACTTAATAAACAAAAGGATATCTATATTTGGGTGCAATATAAACTCAAAATATTAAATTATGGTAATATTGTATAAAGTTTTCATGATCGTTTTTTAAATTAATTGAATAAGAATTTTTTGTTGTATGTGTATGGTTTCTAAATAGTTTCTTCTATTGTCATTTATCTCCCTATCCAATATCTCCACATTGTTAAAATCAAATTGATGCATTTTATCTATTGAGTGGGCTGCTAAGGCCGTACATTTTCTATTATTTGTTTTTATGGAATATTTATGTACGTAAATGTGTTTATGGAGGTACTGTTTGAATTTTCTGAACAAATAAATAATTTTCTTTTACCAGAAAATTACGTATTAATCATTTTAGACGTCGTTTCCCTCTTCACAAATATACCTAAAAATTTAGCTATGAATAACATTATTAAAATTTGGACTGACATTGAACAAAATTGTAATTTATCAAAAATATCATTTTTACAAATAGTTGAATTTCTATTTGACAACTGTTATTTTTCGTTTGATAATAAATTTTATCTACAAATTTTTGGATGTCCGATGGTATCAAATCTAAGTCCCATTATTGCACAAATAGTTATGGATGAACTATTGAATTCTGTCATTCCACAACTTCCATTTAATTTTCCATTTATTAAAAAATTTGTTGATGATCTAGTGACAGCTATTCTAGAAGATAAAATAGATGAAACTCTTAACCTTTTTAATAAATACAATAGCCACATTCAATTTACAGTCGAAACACAATCAAATAACTCAGTACCGTTCCTAGACACTCTATTAATTAGAAATGATAAAAATGAAATCATTTTAGATTGGTATAAAAACCTACACATTCAAACAGATACTTAAACTATTATTCCTTTCATCCATTTAAAACAAAGCTAAATTTTATTTTAGGATTAAAAGAACGAATTTTAAAAATATTCCACCCCTCTTTTCATAATAAGAACATCAAACAACTTTCAAATATTCTACAAAACAACAACTATCCTATAGACCTTATCACAAAATTATTACATAACTCAAAAAAGTACATTAATACAAACAATAACGATGGTAATATAGATAGCAATAACACAACTAACGGAAATAACATAACTTTACAACTATACAAAACACTACCAAACATAGATGATCACCTAACTAATAAATTAACTCCAGTATTTAAAAATTACAATTTCAAATACGCTAAAAAGAATATTTTAACATTAGGAACTATTTTTTCAAAATTTAAAGATAAAACACTGGATTTGTTTCAAAAAAACGTTGTATATCAAATTAATTGTATAGATTGTGGTAACCCCTATATTGGACAAACGTCACAATTTTTAAAACAACGTATAACCCAACACAAAAGTGACCTTAGAAACAAACCAAATTCTTGTGTTTTATCAAGTCACTCGCTCAATTTAGATCAAAAAATTGATTTTGAACATCCTAAAATTTTAGAACTAGAAAAAGATACAAAAAAACTATTATTCCTTGAAATGTATTATATTTTTCGCAAAAAAATTGTATAAATAAAAAAACTGATATTGGTGGTTTAAGTTCGATTTATACATACTTACTTAGTCTTCAGAAGTAACCTGTACCTAATGCAATAATTAATATTTTAGTGAATAATACTTCACATCATACATGCACATCACATTCATACATACATACACATGTACGCATACACACACGTACTAACAAACAAACAGATTTAAAATACATAATCATAAATATGCATGGACATTCATATAAATATAACATGTACGCACACTCATGCTCATACATACACACACACACACATACGCACACATAGGCATCCTATATTTAAAGCTTTAAATAACAAAAAAGTGAAACTGAAAGGTTTCAAAATCTGATATTTTTATATTTATACAAGTTATACAATTTTTATACAACAACTTGAAGCAAACATTATTTTAAAAAGATTTTTCGATTTAATATCTATGTTAATTTAATATATATTTCCTCACCTTGTAAGTTTATAGCAATTCATGTATATGTTAGCCTAGTTAATTGTATTTTAGAAAGCCTGTGATCAAGAATTTAAAATAAATTCGAAAATTTAGGCCTTAAAAAAGAGTATACTTTCCTCCAGTTGACCTCAAACCCATTAATAATATATCGTATTTGTGCAATGTCATTATCTCTAAACTGTATATATATATATATATATATATATATATATATATATATATATATATATATATATATATTATATGTATATATATATATATATATATATACATATATGTATATATATATATATATATATATATATATATATATATATATAATACTGTGACATTTAGGGGTTATAACAGCATTAAGTATTCATTTTGCAATTTGTTTCGTTATTCCGAATGTGAGAATACAAATAACAAATTTGAAACGCTTTTTAAATTCATTATATGAGAATTTAATAATTCTACACTGATAGTTCAAGAAGCTAAAATGTAATTTTGCATAATCCTATAGCGTGGGTTATAATATAAACATTCCGTGTGTAAGATAGAATTTTAAAAGTTATAAACATATTTTAACAATTGTGTTTAAGTATAGGAATATGTAGGGGTAGAAGCAAGCATCTATGTTTCATATCATATCATTTTTAACCGTTGTATCTAGCAAAAGTAAATAATAGGGACGGATATTTATTCAAAATCTTTTCTAAAAATTAAAACCGTTTAGTTTACAAGCAAAGTGGTAGTTGTATTATTTGCGTGAAGTTATAAGTCTAAACGAAGGTAACAGTCGCAAAGTCCTAGCATTTTACTAAAGAGTGTCGTGACAACGTTGAAATAACAAACAAGAATTCCTGGGACTTCTTAGGTCCGACGTCAATTATAGAGTAATTTATAGCCCTGTTAAAACGATAATAAACTTAAGAAAAAAGGGTGATTTTACAACAAAACTTGCAAACCGGAAAACAAGGAAAGATTATTTGTTAAAATATATGAGCGAAATAAATGTAGATTGGACGCCTAACGTTCGTTGACAACGAGTAAGGCAGAAGAAGTAAAGGATAGTCGCTTTAGCGTGTATGTTAGAATGAGATGAGGATACCACGTGTTAGGAATATAAGGTTGGAGTGAATACAAAGTAAGAGAGAAGTGATTTTGGGGCGTAGGTTGGAGAGAGATAGATACTATATTTGTTGCATCAGGACGTATTAAATGTTAATTTTGTTAGTTGGGAATTTAGTACATACAACGTGATTGGTGAAAGATGTTTTGAATACGAGGAAACAAGTCTAGTAAGAATGTGGGTTAGGAGCGTTAATTGGATTTTCAAGCAAATGTTATGAAAAATCGTGGTGGTTAGAGAAATTACAAGGAATTTGGAACGTACGTTAGAATATTACTGGAAAACAATGGCCTTTGGAGTTGTGTATGTAGTGGAATTTTAAGAATTGTGGACGGTTGCAAGTTTTACGTGAAAGTGAATATTTGTATTGATGAAAGTTGCAGGAATTGACAGGCTTTTGTGGGTGAGAAATAGGATATAAACCCCAACAGATTGTTGTGGAGCTCTCTTAGTTCTTCTGAGTCTCCGAGTTTGAACAGTGGAAAGCTTTTACGTACTCTACAACCAGCTGATGGCACAAGTACAAAATACGTCAACGAGTAGAATAAAAAAGTACTTTACGTAAGTAAAGATTATTTTAATTTTAATTTGCACTAGTGTGCAAGAGCATACAAATGGAGATGGAGTTGATACCAATGGTTGGTCAATTTGGTTGTGTATCAACATTCAATGGTATTAGTGACGCAGCCTGGGAATTTGGATGCATCTTCAATGTGGTATATGAGTTGATTTCATGGTCAAATGGTTGCTGTTGGTAGTTATGGTTATTGCAAGTCAAGATGGTGTTCCCGTATGCCGCAGTCTCAGATGAAATGGTAGCGGGCTGTATGCAGAATACTATCCAGGCAACTGTTGCTTTAACTGTTGCTTTTATTGCCTATATGTATAAACTGGTGTTCAATGACTTTTGTGCATTGTGTTGTAACGCGCCATTTGTGAATTGTTGCAATTTACTCTATGACGCTTCATTATTATATTTAGGGTTAGGTTAAATCCTATAATTCGTTGATGGGTTGCGAGACGCTTCCATTTCATTTATGGTTTAATTATTCTGGCAGATGCCAGATTGCGTTGTCAATTTGTTTACAAGAAATAAATATTGGTTTATTTTGTTTTAAGTGGATCTAATAGGTGTTATTAATTAACACATCTGCATTGACGACCTTGGTTATATTAGAATATTGAACCTTGTTGGTGCTGACCTTTAACTCGAAATTTGTAGATTGGATTGCGATACCGGTCATCCTTATCAACAGCGTATATAATGGAATGCACACACATCATTTTCTCATTTGTTATCTTCAGAATAGTCGTTGTTTAAGTGCAAGTCTCTGAAGAAAGCCTTATTACTTTCAGTATAGTGTTTCCTGAAAGTAGATTTTGTTACATAAAACACCTTGGGGCAGCCTTTTCTCATTCAGGAGAAATCCTTTTAGTGAATTGGTAGAAGATTTGCCTGGTTTAAATAATTTCATATTGGGAGAGACATTATGCACATGTATGTTTGATTATTGGTTATCTGATTTGGTGCGACACCTGAATATCAGAATCCAATAATATAAATTATTAATGATGGGAACCACTTGGAAAGTGTAAGTAATTAAGAGAAGTAATTTGTAGTCTAATTTGTGTGTACAGGGTTTTTGATGCCAAGGAATTAATTCTTTTGTATGTCGTGGAAAATCAGTTGCTTTATGCTGCTGGAAATGGTGGTTTAATTCTGTGGGTAATATTAAGCTCGTCGACGGGGGTTGCATCAGGCGATGCAGATCGAGTTCTTGTTACTGCAGCTAATTCAGTCCCAGAGGACCCGACCAATCAATGTGCTGCGGGGGAACAAAACTTTGACGAATTACAGGTTTACTTAGGTTAAGATATATAAAGTTATTTGTTTATTGAATACCTTTCTTTTGTAATTATTACTTATTTAATGTACTAGTTAAATTGCATACTGGTTTATTGGGAGGTCTATCTCCAGGTGCTTGAACCATTCACTGCCCAACTATTTATCTTTTGACAGCAAGGCAGGAATAGCATTGTATGTTGCCTAACAAACAAGGGAAAATGCACTACCCCTTGATATACATAACACACTCACAACCTCAGTTAATTTATATTATAAGTTGGTACAAGTAATCCCGGGGGGTCCTCTTCTAATGAATAAAGAGTTAATTTAAATTAAAATGCAGTTGTATAATTGAGCCAAATCCATTGGTAACTTGTAAATATTTTGTGATCCTAGATATTTTTGTAGAAATAGAAGTAATACTTGGGTAAATATCTTCTTTATTAGTGTGATCGACTTCGAGCAGTAGTTGTATTAGGGACAGTTAAGTTTGTAACAATTTTATTTTGGATAATAATTCTTTGCATATAATTTCAAGAATAGTGTAACAATTTTATTAATAATAATAATCCTTTGCATAAAATTTCAAGAATAATGTAACAATTTTATTAATAATAATAATAATTTGCATTCAACTTCAAAAGTAATACGCTAAGCCTGCATCGTCCTTTAGTAATCTAGTTATATTCAGATATTTGTGTCGTATAAAGCTATTTACAAGCACATCTCTGTTTGATTGTTTCGTTCCCCTCCTGACGGCGCGACTGCTCGAGCTGGTTATAGGATAGTCGGCCACAGGTGATAGAAATATCAACATGTACACTTTGCTGGAGGCCGGCAATCTACGAATCCATTTCAAATAGTGATGATATCTTCGAATAACGGTCGGTAATGTATATATTGTGCGAACTTGTGTAATTTGAGATAATTTATTTAGCGCGACAAGTAGGATGCAACTTTTAAAAACACACAAGGACACAGAAAAACACATGTAAGATGCAACCTTTAGAAGGTGACGTAATTCAACTTTGAGAGTACGACTGCTGCAGAATGTAAGGTGGCAGGATATGATTCGACACGTGGAACGAAGGAATTATAGAAGTTGATTTGGATGAATTTGTTTCAAATTGCAAACGCAGTTATCGTTGCTTGAAGAACGGCGATCCCGTCTTCCTTTGTCACAATGCGACAATTGCAGTTTTGGTTCGTAGATAGCTATAAGTTTTTTATGTGTTTCAAAACTTGGAACACGTTAACTTGCTTTGATGCGTATTACATGTACATTGTAAAAGTTTTAACTAACTGTTGAGCTGGATTTACCAGTAGTAAAACGAAAGTTCATTGATTTAGTGTTTTAAAAAAACATGCTTTGCTCCATATGAATCGTCGGTGATGTCAACAGGTGTTGCTGGCGTCATATTTTTCTACTTTGTACAGCTGACAGATGATATTTTAAAAGCAAATGCTTTGAACAGCTGTAGTGCAATATATGTAAACATGTCTATTTTTGTGATCAGCTTTATCTACATTAAAATTAGTATACGTAATTTTGAAAGCTCAAATGCTAATATTGGTAGGAGCTATTAATTTGTTATCTACCTGAAAAGATCTGCCCAGGTTAGAATCCTATTTGTACAACAAGTTCATGTTTTAAAGTAAAGAGCTTGATGAATAATAATAAAGACAAACAGGAAAGTTAAAAGTTTAAGATTGATGCAGTTAATGATAAAAAATTTTTTGTTACAAGTTATATTATTTTAAAAGAGATCTTTTAGTAAACAATTGGTTCAAGATTAAAGATTTTGTATTTTGATCAAGTGTGATCAAATCTAATTACATAAAGCTAAAACCCTTCTGAGTAATAAATTGATGCCAATTTTATATTGGAAATACTTTTTTATTATTTCTTTATGTATTTTTGCAGGACACAAATGGTGTTCCACTTTTTTATTTATTTAACTATCACAATTTCTTACAGGATCTGCGTCTTATTTTATTAAGACAGGTTTTTGTCAGCGAATGCGATCATTTTTCTTTTCTTTGGGTCTCCACGTCCGCCCTTAGAACTATGCTATGCAATTATCGTAATTACATCAGGACTTGGTGGCGCCTATTTGATTTAGCTTAAGTTTGATCTGCAAACAGAATTCGACTTACCCACCCATTTATCATTGCTCTACGCAGGAATAGACCCCTAGTTGTGTCGGAAGATTTTTGGAACAATAAGTATTACTTGCGCCAAAACAAATAACAAACAAAAAACGTTTCACTGGCGCCGGCAACGTGTAGGGTCTCGAAATTTGTTTGCTCAAAATTTATTTTGCTTCGAAATTTGTTTGCTCAAAATTTATTTTGCCTCGAAATTTGTTTGCTCAAAATTTATTTTGCATCAAGATTTGTTTGTTTAAATTTGCTATTAGTTTCAAAATTTGTTTGTTTAAATTTGCTAATGTTCTTGAAATTTGTTTTGGCATGAGTTTGGTTGAGACGTTGACCCCCCCTTCAGTCAATTAATTACCTTAGTCAAATTTATTTTTAACTTTCATTCTGTTCTGACCCATCAAAGTTTTTTTTTGATATTGTTTTGGCAAAATTTATTTTTACCAAATACACTTTCTGATTTTGACCTTTAGTTGCCCAAATTTGTTTTGACAATTGTCGTAAGGCTTAAATTAATTAGATTTATCAATTTGATTTCATTAAAATATTAGACTATTGCAATCATGTCGGAAAAATTCCAAATTATTTGTCTACTTAAAGAGGAGCTGGGTATGAACTGAGAATCAGAGGAGTAGTTAGTGAGAGACCAGTTTTGGAGAAAAGAAAAATTTTAGGAAGATTGTTAGCTAAAGAAATCGATAAGCCTGGTTGTCTGATTGACCTTTCGTGTTATGAAGTAGATTTTGCAACGGAAAGTAAAGAGATTTCTGTTTCAGTTGAGTCAGTTCGAAATGTTTTGTCCGAATTTGAAGGTGATTCGTCAGATTCAATCTTTAGGAGAGCTTGTTCAAGGTTGACCCACCTTTCTGGTCGAGTTAAGCGTATGAAAATTCCTTCAATAAATTCCGAGGAAGCAATTAAGTTCAGATATGAGACCGTAGCAACCATACTAACCCTAAAAGCTTAGTTATATGATAAAATCAATAAGAGTACAGAGTCCACCAATTTTGATCGGTCTGTTGTAGTATCTCCTTCAGTTGCTAGTGCGCCTACCCATTCTATTTCGTATGTAACACCTTCTTTACCTATATGTTCATGGCCCGTAAAATTCTCAGGAGACCCTAAACAACTATATTCATTTTTAGATAGAGTCAGCGATTTAGCACAATCTCGTAAGGTACCCGAAGCTGATTTATTTGGATCAGCATGTGAACTTTTTTTGGGAAATGCCTTGATTTGGTTTAGAACTGTAAAAAATTCGTTGAGAGATTGGAACTCATTATTAGAACGTTTAAAGGAAGATTTTCTACCCGGTTTTTCTGATGATGACATTTGGAAAAAAATTAAAAATCGTCGTCAAGGTATAGATGAAAGGATTGTTTTATTTGTTGCGCATATGCAAACTTTATTTAGTAGACTTACTAACGAGCCAGCAGAAGTCACTAAAGTTAAGATGATAAGAAAAAATTTGATTCCTGATTTTATTTCAGCACTTGCGTTGTCGGACATTCAAGATGTATCTACCTTAGTAAGTTTGTGCAAAAAGTTAGAAGAAACCTCTTTGATGAAACTAAACTCAGTTTCTGCATCTTCTAGTAAGCCTAACAAGACTTGTAGTCCTTCTAAGCATCCATTCGAGACTAAACATCCCGTGGTGAATGAAAAAACTTATGCAGTTAAGTGTAGGGTTTATCAAAATAAATTAGTTAATCCTCAAACACCAGTAGCGGATAAGAGTACTTCGGAGTCTTCAGTTTTCAATTCTTTTAGTCCTGATAAGAGAAATAATTTTGCTTGTTGGAATTGTTCCCGTAATGGACATTGATTTAAAGATTGTAGAGCAACCAAAAAGATTTTTTATTTTGGATGTGGTCGAAAAGGTGTTAAAACAACGTCGAGTCCACAATGTTCAAAAAACTAGTAAGGCGGCAGGTGCATAGTGGTCGGCATTCTGTTCCGCGTGATAAGGCTACAGTTATGATATGTAAACAAGAAAAATATTTTTGTAAAGATGATTGGTCGAGATGGCTTACAGTTGTAAAAAATTTTTGTCAGAACTCTACGAAGCCTAAGAATAATGCCTTGTTCATTGAAAAGCAGTGTGATAATAGACCTTACATTATGGTGAAGTTATTTGATAGAGATATTACCGGTCTTCTAGATTTAGGATGCACTACTTCAGTGGTCGGATCCTTAGCTCTTTCGATAATTGGAAAATTAGACTTAAAAATTTTTAGTTCAGCAAAAACAGGTATTACTACAGCTGATGGTTCAGTAAAGTCTGTTTTAGGTTCTGTTGATTTACCAATTTGTGTGGGTAATGATTGTCGTATTCTTAATGCATTAGTGGTCCCGTTCTTACCTCATACCTTTATATTCGGTAGTGACTTTGCAAAATTATTTGGTGTAGTTGCCGATTTTAGGAACAATAATTGGTTTATTCAGAGTAACATTGAGGACAGTATTGTGTATTTAGGTTCATCTTCTATCCCTTTGAATACTAATGATTACTTATTTGATTTGCATGACCTTTCGATGCTCAGTGTGTGCAAGCACAAGAGATTATAGATTCATTCAATGAAATTAGTAGTGATGATAGGTTGGGACGTACTAACCTGATCGAAATGGATATAGATACAGGTAATGCCAAGCCCTTCCATAAGAAACCATATGTAATGTCACCATATATGAGCAAGATATTGAATGATGAGTTGGACGACATGCTTAGACTTAAAGTTATAGAACCGTGTACTAGTCCGTGGTCATCTCCAGTATTGTTGGTTAAAAAAGCAGATGGAGAATATCGTTTCTGTTTTGATGGTAGAGCCTTGAACGACCTAACTGTTCACGATTCGTACCCCCTTGCGAATGTAGGTAGAATTCTCAATATGTTGAGAGGTGCAAACTATATTTCGTCACTTGATTTGAGAAAATCGTTTGGGCAAGTCCCTCTTAGTGAGTCATCTAAAGATAAGACTGCTTTTAGTATTATTTCGCGAGGACAATATAGATTTACATGCATGCCATTTGGGTTGAAGAATGCTGCGCAGACTCAACAGCGATTAGTAGATGCGATTTTTGGTCCACGTTTTGAACCTCATGTATTTTGCTATTTGGACTACATAATACTATGTTCGTCGTCGTTTGAAGAACATCTGAAATTATTGTCGGAGGTTAAGCAACGTTTAAAAGAGGCTAACCTTACTATAAATATAGGAAAATGTGAATTTTTCAAAAAACACTTAAATTTTGGGGTTATATAGTAGGTTCAAATTCACTTCGTACAGACCCCGATAAAGTATCAGCTATGATTAACTTTCCTCGACCGAAAACCACGACGGAAGTTAAGAGGTTCATAGGAATGTGCAGTTGGTATCGTCGCTTTATAAAGAATTTTTCGTCATTAGTTTCGCCCATTAATGATCTCGTTAAGAAAAAGAAAAAAGGTCAAACTGTAAATTGGAGCGCGGAAGCAGAAAATTCGTTTGTGTTAATTAAACAAGCATTAGTTTCGGCACCTCTTCTTTCACAGCCAGATTATTTGGCACCCTTTATTGTGACGCCAGTAACACTGGGTTAGGTGCTGTTCTGATACAAAATATAAAAGGAGAAGAACGTGTAATTTCGTACGCAAGTAAAACCCTAAGCCGTACGGAGCGCAATTATTCCACCACAGAAAAGAGTGTTTAGCAGTCATTTTGCAATTGAAAATTTCGTCCGTGGGTGGAAGGTGTTCGATTTACAGTTGTCACTGATCATTTTTCGTTACTTTGGTTGAGTAATCTTCAGAATCCTACTGGAATACTTGCCAGATGGTCTGTTCTATTAAGGCAACATTCATTTGATTTGGTACATAGGGAAGGAAAATTTAATATAGTTCCAGATTGTCCTAGTCGTGCTGTTCCTATAGAAAATCCAGAAACTAATTTAGTAGAGATCAAACTTGATAATGTAGGCTTGTGGTATGATTTTTTAAGAAAGAAAATTTTGTCGTCACCTAAAAGCTACACACAATGGAAAGTGGAAGATGGGTTTATTTTTAAATTTATTCCTTCCAAATTACCTCATTCAGCGAATATTGTAGAGTGGAAGCACTTAGTACCGAAATCTCAGCGTAAAGATGTCATTAAGTCATGTCATGACCCCCCTACAGCAGGACATTTTGGTTCTTTGAAAACTTTGTCTCGTGTCTAAGAATTGTGCTATTGGCCAAAGATGATTTTTGATGTACGTAAATTTTGTCGGAAATGTTTGATATGTGGTGCTCAAAAACCACTAAATAAAGGTCCCCTTGGCATAATGGGAAAGGAAAAAAAGGTTGGACTTCCATTCCAAACCATTGCTTTAGATTTGATGGGTCCGTTCCCTCGTTCCAAACGCGGACATAAATGGCTTTTAGTTGTTGGTGACTGGTTCTCCAAGTATTCGATTTTACAACCTTTGTGCAGTGCCAAGGCACATTTGATTGAAAAATTTTTGGAAGAAAAAGTGTTTCTTGTCTACGGTGTACCACAATTTGTTATTTGTGATAATGGTCCACAATTGATTGGACGTGTTTTTAAAGCTTTGTGTGCAAGGTACGAAATCCAAAAGATTTGGTACAATGCTGTTTATGCTCCTCAATGCAATTTTGTGGAAAGAATTAATAAGACAGTTGGTACTGCAATCCGTTCTTACGTAGAAGAACATGATACATGGGATAATGAGATATCTAAAATTCAGTACGCAGTTAATTCAGCAAAACACGAATCCACCAACTATTCTCCAAATTTTTTAGTCTTTGGTCGTCAGGTACCCTTAAGTGGAAAAGCTTATAGTAACAATTTTGAACCCGGTAAAGATGTAGATGTTGTTTCTAGTAGTAGACCTTCCTATGTTTTGGATCGTCAACCTTTGTTTGATATTTTTGGGAATATCCGTGAAAATTACATGTAGCTTATCAACGTTCGAGTAAACGCTACCATCTTAGAAGAAGAGACATTTCATTCCAAGTCGGAGAAAGCGTTTGGAGGACTAATAAGGTACTTTCGAGTGCTGGTGATAAATTCTCCGCTAAGTTAGCTCCAAAGATCATTTTGTGCAGAGTTCGTAAAAATCATTCCAATTTAGTATATGAATTAGAGAATGAGGATGGAACAAAAGCCGAAAAATGGCATGTTAAGGACTTGAAACCCGTTGAAGCATCAGATCCAGATAAGAATGATGATCCTGACGATTAGTTCCAGTCTAGTCATTTCTTTGATTTTAAGTAAAACAATCGTCGTTTGCTTAGTTTTGTTCTGATTTTTGATTTAGTATAGTTTTAACTAATACTAAATGGAGACTGTCCTTTTGCAACTTATTTTGTTTGAAAATTTTGTTTGATGATTGAAACATGTAGTCAAAATTTTGTGTAGTAGTTTTGTAGTGTACATTAATGTACTTACTAGTTAAATTCGTTGCGCGTTATTAGAAGATATTATTAGAGGATATTATTACAAGATATCATTAGAAAGTAGAAATAAGGAGACTATTTAAGTTGCTAGTCCTGATTTCTACATATTTAGGCAGAGAGAATATTGGCTTGTTCTTTCCCTTGTTTCGGACCTTTCAGTAATTTTTGTTTGATAAGGTCAGAGGTTTGCACGGTGAACCTCACCATTTGATCCATCACTAATAGGAGGTGATGTTTGAAAATTAGTGATAGGATAATCAGTATGGTGTAAGAGATTTCAGCCCTAACTGGTTCGATTTTGCATCAAATTTTTGTAAGTAACCTGTTAGTTAGGTTACCTTAGTTTTGATTATCACCTTGTGATGATAATATTTTGCATCAGATTTTTGTAAGTAACCTGTTAGTTAGGTTACTTTAGTTTTGATTATCACCTTGAGATGATAATATTTTGAATTGTGATGCTGTTTTGATATTGTAGCGGCCCTTTTGTTTGGTTGATAGAGTTGCTTGAGCTCCAGGAAGTGGAGTTGTTATTTTTGGAAATTAAGATAATTTGTATTGTGTTTAGTTATAGTTAGTAGATACTAGCCTTGGTAGGAGTAAGAAAGTTCTTGCTCTAATAAAAGAGTTACTTTAAATTTAGGCTTAGATTAATTTTTTTGTCCCGTGGAGTGTTTGACTTTTTAAATTGACCTCTCTTAATTTTGACTTATACCGATTGTGACTCCCCGATTTTGTCTCCTTATGGACGCTTGGTACACGTAGTTACCGACACACTCAAATTTGTAGATATTTTTCCCCCTCGTTTTCATAGGTTCGTAAATATTTGTAATGTTAGTTAGGAGTGTAGAAAAGGCTAGTATAAATAAATAAAAGAAAAATCTTTTGTATTTGTTTTACTTAAATTTTTCTTTGTTAAATAAGATTTTTTTTCTTTTAGGAAAGGGGTAGTGTAACAATTTTATTTTCGATAATAATTCTTTGCATATAATTTCAAGAATAGTGTAACAATTTTATTAATAATAATAATATTTTGCATTCAACTTCAAAAGTAATACGCTAAGCCTGCATCGTCCTTTAGTAATCTAGTTATATTCAGATATCTGTGTCGTATAAAGCTATTTACAAGCACATCTCTGTTTGATTGTTTTGTTCCCTTCCTGACTGCGCGACCGCTCGAGCTGGTTATAAAATAGTCGGCCACAGGTGATAGAAATATCAACATGTACCCTTGGCTGGAGGCCGGCAATCTACGAATCCATTTCAAATAGTGAGGATATCTTCGAATAACGGTCGGTAATGTATATATTGTGCGAACTTGTGTAATTTGAGATAATTTATTTAGCGCGACAAGTAGGATGCAACTTTTAAAAACACACAAGGACACGGAAAAACACATGTAAGATACAACCTTTAGAAGGTGACGTAATTCAACTTTGAGAGTACGACTGCTGCAGAATGTAAGGTGGCAGGATATGATTCGACACGTGGAACGAAGGAATTATAGAAGTTGATTTGGATGAATTTGTTTCAAATGGCAAACGCTGTTATCGTTGCTTGAAGAACGGAGATCCCGTCTTCCTTTGTCACAATGCGACAATTGCAGTTTTGGTTCGTAGATAACTATAAGTTTTTTTATGTGTTTCAAAACTTGGAACACGTTAACTTGCTTTGATGCGTAATACATGTACATTGTAAAAGTTTCAACTAATTGTTGAGCTGGATTTACCAGTAGTAAAACGAAAGTTCATTGATTTAGTGTTCTAAAAAAACATGCATTGCTCCATATGAATCGTCGGTGATGTCAACAGGTGTTGCTGACGTCATATTTTTCTACTTTGTACAGCTGACAGATGTTATTTTAAAAGCAAATGCTTTGAACAGCTGTAGTGCAATATATGTAAACATGTCTATTTTTGTGATCAGCTTTATCTACATTAAAATTAGTATACGTAATTTTGAAAGCTCAAATGCTAATATTGTTAGGAGCTATTAATTTGTTATCTACCTGAAAAGATCTGCCCAGGTTAGAATCCTATTTGTACAACAAGTTCGTGTTTCAAAGTAAAGTGCTTGATGAATAATAATAAAGACAAACAGGAAAGTTAAAAGTTTAAGATTGATGCAGTTAATGATAAAATTTTTTTGTTACAAGTTATATTATTATAAAAGAGATCTTTTAGTAAACAATTGGTTCAAGATTAAAGATTTTTTATTTTGATCAAGTGTGATCAAATCTAATTACATAAAGCTAAAACCCTTCTGAGTAATAAATTGATGCCAATTTTATATTGGAAATACTTTTTTATTATTTCTTTATGTATTTTTGCAGGACACAAATGGTGTTCCACTTTTTTATTTATTTAACTATCACAATTTCTTATAGGAGCTGCGTCTTATTTTATTAAGACAGGTTTTTGTCAGCGAAGGCGATCATTTTTCTTTTCTTTGGGTCTCCACGTCCGCCCTTAGAACTATGCTATGCAATTATCGTAATTACATCAGGACTTGGTGGCGCCTATTTGATTTAGCATAAGTTTGATCTGCAAACAGAATTGGACTTACCCCCCCCCCATTTCTCATTGCTTTACCCAGGAATAGACCCCTAGTTGTGTCGGAAGATTTTTGGAACAATAAGTATTACTTGCGCCAAAACAAATAACAAACAAAGAACGTTTCAAGTTTAATTGCAGAAGCTGAATTGTTCTCTCATAACGTATGGTGTTTAGTGGCCTTTTATTGCAATTGGCGCCCCTCTTATTATATTCGGGAACCATCAACTGCCCCCGGCCCAATATTGTTGCTACACCGGGAACCGCACCATATTCTATGCTATCCGTTCCAGGACGATTCCCTATTTTGGATGCCTAAAGAGATCGGAGCAGAACAAGAATATTTTCAAAATTTAATTTGGTGTGTTCCTACTCATTAGAATCCCGAGGTATACGTCACAGTGGGTATAATTTACAAACAAAAAAGAACAACATTGGAAAGAGATGTTGATTGAATTTTTTTTATATTGTATTATTTTACTGTATTTTTATGTTGGAATTTATATTAAGAGAAAAAGGTTAGGATATTGGTAATATTTGTTTGTACAAAGCAAGGGACTTTTTACTGTTTGATGTGCGAAAAGTAGCACGAGAGGTTATGGTTTCTAGGAGCTCTTATTAAACCTAGGTGTAATGTTTGTTGATGCTATATGACTCGTCACAGAAGCGGTTGCCTTTGAGATATGGCCCTGGCTAGTAGCAACCCTCCATGTTGCGGTCATTCGTATGTGGGAATTATTTGTGGTATTATGTCTATGGCATTGAACTTTCGAAGAATTAAAGATAAGTCGCATTTACTACTTTAATTGATTTATCTATAATTTTCAAAATAATAAAAGCATATGAAAGTAGTAGTAAACTTATACGAACTTTGTGACTTTCCTGCATTATAACACCTATTTAAATAAATAAATTTTTCAGAAAATTTTTGAAGGGAGCGTTGTATATCTATAAAATGTGAGTCCCCACTTTCATAACTCAGGAGCCGCAGTGGTCATATGTGTGCTCTACTGCTCTTTATCAGAAAGTTTTTACCCAACGCCTTCCAATGCACATTTTTAAATGAAATTCATGTTTCGTTTGACTTTACGATAGAAGAAACCAAACCTTTTTGATACGTTTTCACGCAAAGCAAATTGACATTCAAGTTTCACATAAAAACTAGTAAAACCATTTTATTAGATCAAATTAACCCACCTGAAAGGAATTTTATAAGATATGGCTAATATAACCATGCAAAATAATTTACTACTTTCACCAAATCTTCAATTTCGTTTTGACTTCTATGCAGAGGCATTATAATCTTATTATTTTCATGTCTGTATTTGTCATAATAAGGCAGTTCTGTAATTTTCGTTAATATGATTATGCCGCTACAATTGAAAGTAAAACGCTTAGCAATTTTTGAGGTTTATGAATATTCAGAGATATCTTATAAAATATGCCTTTCAATATTGTATACCCTTGTCAAAAATTTGGATATTATAATCGAGCAAGAAGCGAATTATGTTACCACAAAAGATTAAGAAACAATTTTTTAATTTCGAGGCAGAATAAAAGGTCATTGCGACCGCGCTTTGAGCTTTTGGTTTAACTTTTAGCAAGCAAAAGCCGATCGATCTTATAACTAATTTAGTAGATTGCTTTGTGTCAGGCACGACCTATATAATAATATAATAAGGTTTGGTTGTGCAGCATTACGGGATATATAACTGCGATTATGTAGCTCAAAGAGAAATTTTATGGCCCTCGTTATGTCTGCGATATTTGTTTGATTTATTGCTTAATGGTACTAAAATAAATATCAGTATGAGTTAGTCATTATTGTTATGTTTTACCTGTAGCCTACAAAATCGAAATTTTTCTCTGGTGAATCATTTCAGTTTAGCTGTACTCACTAAACGAATACATAGCACCAATATCTACCAGTTTATTCCCTATCATACTAATTTAGATGGTTTATATCCTTCCTATACTTATTTAGTATGCACTTGAAGTATATCTTGTATTTAAAGAATCATACTGAAAAGTTTCTCTTGTTCTTTTTATTTGCAAGGGTTGACACAAAAACTTTTCTCTATAGAAACTATCTGAAAATTATATACCTGGTATAGTCGAGACCGGTTAAGCTGACGTATGATTTACCACGTTTGACCGTTTCAATTAATACATGATTAACATCTTTCTAACATTAATTATGTTTTCAGGTGTGAAAAATATTTAATTTTCTTATTGAATCAATATTACATTTCACACAACTGTTATTACAACTAAAGTTCAGTAATACGAGCTATGACGTTCAGTATGAATGATCATCTTTTTGACATCAACTATTGTTTTTATGTTTTACTATCTAAATGAAAGTGGAGAAAGGCAAAAGAATTGTTATATTAGGAATGTACCCTAATTGACTTAAGATTAACTTAATAGTAGTTTAATAACAACATAATATGGAAAGGTACAATCTAAAATGGTTATATCCTGTTTTTGTTTACCTAACGCGGATATCGATAACATTACTCTTCCCTTCCTAGTTAGAAAATAGTAGTTCTGCTATTTTTGGTGTTAAAATTACAATTTTTTTTAAATCTAGGTTTACCAAGTTTTACATAAATTATAATAGAAACTACACTTAAAATAAGAAGTATTGAGAACGATGTGTTAATTCAGGAAAGTGATGTCTTCACAGGGTCTTCTAGGTCTATATGTTGTAAGTTTTCTGCCATTAATTTTAGATGTTTAATCTTCTTGCTGTCGATTTCTTGTAGTTGCATCGGACCGTGATTTGCTCGCGTTTTATCAAACGTTGTGTTGAATTTGAGTAGTTGGTATATGAATTCTTCGTGTATAGTATCTTTCAGGGAAGAACATTTTTCCGTTTATTTTTATTGGGCATTTTCCTGTTGATATAACACTTGGTGTTTTGATTTCAAAAAGTCCTTCATTGTTGTATCGTGATTGTATAATAATGATTTTTGCAGGGATTACCAAAATATCTCCAGCATTTATTTGAATTATCGTGGAGTCTAAGAATTGAATTCGAGTACATTGGCATGTATTTTCTCTGGTTTTTATTAAATTTGCGATCCAAGGTTGGCTTTTGCGTAGGTTGTATTGTTGACAATAGTAAAGGGTTTCTACTTCTGGGCATCTTTCCATAGTGGTCCAGTAGTTTTCGTCGTTTATCAGCAAGTAAGGTTGTTCTAGATTTATGATTAGATTGGAAATAGGTATTGGGTATAATTGGAGGTGTTTTGATATTACTTCATTTATGACCTTTAAATTTTCTACGTGATCTTGTAAGTACTAGTTTAATTTGGTTTTCTTGTCGATTTCGAATGGGTTTCTATAATCTAATCTTCCTCAGGTTATTTGAAAGGGTGTGTACTATGTGGACCTATGGATAGAATTGTTATATGATAGTAATGCGTAGTTTATCAGTATCTTGATATTTTCTTGAGGTTTGGTACCTTTCAATGTGAGCATTGCTTCTGCTAGGGTGGAATGAAGTCTTTCTATTGGGCTGTTACTATTAGGGTTATATGGTGTAATATAAGAAATTTCTATATTATGTGCTTGACATAGTCTTTAAAGTACCTCGTTTTTCATTTCGCTCCCATTGTCTGTGGTTATTTTTCTGGGTATTCCGAAGTGGTTGAAGTATTGTATTGGTCTGTTTGCTATTTCTACTGATGTCAATGCTCTTATTGCGCACGCTTGTACAAATTTTAAAAACTATCGATTATTGTTACAAAATATTGTCCGTGTGTTTTGTATGTATCGACGTAAAAATGGTCGAACGATTCGTATCCGATAGGGATTGGGGAGTCTTTCGTACTTTGTTTCTTGGAATATTTCGTATGAGTTTATGCAATTTCTAATGTTTTGATCAAGTTTGGACCAATAATATATTTTTTTAATGGCTTTTAAATTTTCTTGTATTTCGCTATGCGACGTTTTTGACTCGTGGTATCTTTTGAGTATTTCCTTTTGTTTTTCCGTTTCTGCTACGTCTGTAAGTATTGTGTTAGATATAAAAAGTGTAAAGGAATTGTTTTTAAAATAGTCTTTCAATATCTTAATAAGTTTTAATTCAATTTTTTTATTTGAGAAGTTAAAACAATAGGTTTGTTTGGGAATCATGTTTTGTTCAATAAAGGTGATTATTTTTTCTTTGTCTTCATTACGTATGAAAACTTTTATGCGGTTTTTCTCAAAAAATTTTAGTCTTTCTAAAGTATATATGTTTTTGTTCTAGGGGGTATTTATAATTTGATTTTTAAATATGTTCAATGCTTTCTCTGTATACGTTATTTGTAATGTTTGGTTTTCATGCTCGCTGAGTATGGTATTGTCGTCTGATTATTCGGGTGATATGAATTTAGAACACTCTCCTTCAAAAGAATTGGGGTTTTGACTCTATCTATTGATTTCTTGGTCTAGTTCTTTTAATAATTGTTCTACATAGTGTTCCTGTAATGAAGCCGAATAAATAATTATATCATCCATGTAAACTAGGCAAATATTGTTTGCAAGGTCTCTGAGGACGTTGTCCATGACTCTTTGAAGGTGGCTGGTACGGCCTTTAGTCCGAAAGATAATCTGAGATAATGTCCGTTTTCTACGTTAAAGACTGTTTTAGGTATTCAGTTGGGATGTAATTGGATTAGGAAAAATCCTTGACTTAAGTCGACTGTGGAAAAATACTGTGCTCTTCCTAGGCGGTCCAAGATGTTCGTAATATTAGGCATAGGGTAACGGTCGTCAATGGTTTTTTGGTTTAATTTCTGATAGTCCGTGACTATACGCCATTTTTGTTTTCCGCTGTGATCCATTTTTTTCGGAATGATTCAAATTGGTGCACGCCACGGGGATTGTCAGTGTCTTATTATGCCATCGTCCAGCAACTTCGCTATTTGTTTTTGTACTTCCGCTTTATGTATATGAGGATATCTATACGATTTTGTGTGGATTGGTATTTCATCAGTGGTTTTAATTTCGTGTTTTATTATATTTGTGTAACTCATTTTCTGGTTTGGGTCATACATTATGTCTTTACACTTAATTAATAGGTTTTTAAAACTTCTTCTTTTTGAATTAGGTGGTCCGTTCTATTCTTTGAGAAATCAAATTTGGAGTTGCTTGATTCGTGTGTAGAAATGATTGAATCTATGTTATAACATTCGAAAGCGGTTGGTGAATATTAACGGCAGGTGAGCATTTTTCACAAAAATTACGCCCTCGTTCGGATGAGAGGTTAAAAGGAGGTCCCGTGAGTGAGTGTTGTCACGCACGTTAAAGATCCCTACCTTGCCTGGAACGGCAAGGGTTCGGCAAAATTCTAAATTTCCAGGCAATAAAAAACTCGCCTCCTGGCCAATGTAGTACCTTCTGGTGGAGCATTGGAAATATAAATGCACGGTTGGTGAATATTTAGAGTAATGTTGATTTAGAAAATTGAGGTCAACTTCTAATATTTTATGTTTCTTCGGATTTGTTAATTAATTCTAAAGTGGTTGTACTGTTTTTTACTGTTAAGAGTCCGGTTGGAATTGTGATGTGCCCGATAGTTAGTTCCGGGATAATTATTTGATCATTAGGTAGATTTACTTTTACTTGCTTAATCGTTCTTGTGGACGGTGGTATTTCGATTTCTTGGGTTGTAAAGTCTTTTCTAAACTTCAATGAGATTTGGAATTGATTAGTAGACAATATTTTATCTTTTAAGTTAATGCTAATGTTTAATCTCCGTAAGTCACGAATTTCTATTATGCCATCGGAGTAATCATAAAATTAAATAGAATGAATTCTAGTTTTCCTCGCAGAGGATTGAATTAATCGAATATAGGGATGTGTGGTTTAAAATTAGCTTCATTTTTTCCCGTGCATGTGATGATTGAAGGATGGCAACCTGTATCAAGTAGCTTCATGGGTGGTTTGCGTATTTGAATATAAGGTAACGAGTTTGTAATTATGTTGTTTAAATCAACTAGGTTCCTTCTGATAAGGGGCTTGTTATTGGAAAATTTAATCAAGGTAGTTGTCTTCATTAGATTGGTGGTGAAAGTCATTATTTATGTGGTTTGTTATATAAGTAATGTCTTCCTAATTATAATTATCATGTCCGTAATTATTATTGTCATTACTTGTTTGGAATTCTTCAGTGCATTCTAATTCGTATGGAAAGGTTTCTACGTTTGTGATTTCCTCGTTTCTAGGTCTAGTGTAAGGTTGAAATGGGTTTGGTCTTTGAACTTAGTTATTGTTTGTTAGTCGTGAACTTATCGACATCGGTTCTGGTGTACCTTGGGCTTTATTTGAATACTCTGGTGCGAATACGTAAATTGGTTTCTCGAATACTTGCTTGTTCTTGTTCTTATCTTTTAAGTTAATGCTAATGTTTAATCTCCGTAAGTCACGAATTTCTATTATGCCACAGGAGTAATCATAAAATTAAATAGAATGAATTCTAGTTTTCCTCGCAGAGGATTGAATTAATCGAATATAGGGATGTGTGGTTTAAAATTAGCTTCATTTTTTTCCCGTGCATGTGATGATTGAAGGATGGCAACCTGTATCAAGTAGCTTCATGGGTGGTTTGCGTATTTGAATGTAATGTAACGAGTTTGTAATTATGTTGTTTAAATCAACTAGGTTCCTTCTGATAAGGGGCTTGTTATTGGAAAATTTAATCAAGGTAGTTGTCTTCATTAGATTGGTGGTGAAAGTCATTATTTATGTGGTTTGTTATATAAGTAATGTCTTCCTAATTATAATTATCATGTCCGTAATTATTATTGTCATTACTTGTTTGGAATTTTTCAGTGCATTCTAATTCGTATAGAAAGGTTTCTACGTTTGCGATTTCCTCGTTTCTAGGTCTAGTGTAAGGTTGAAATGGGTTTGGTCTTTGAACTTAGTTATTGTTTGTTAGTCGTGAACTTATCGACATCGGTTCTGGTGTACCTTGGGCTTTATTTGAATACTCTGGTGCGAATACGTAAATTGGTTTCTCGAATACTTGCTTGTTCTTGGGGAATTTTTGAGAAATTTGTCTAGTTTGTATGTGTATAGGTTGACTCGGGAATGGGGTTTTATTATGATCAGGATAACTATTGTTTTAAAAATTAGGATTATGCGTTCTTTGTGGGGTTTGTTGAAAGTGGTTATTATTGTTGGAGTTATACATTCGCTGACATTGCGGTTTACTTTGGGGATTTTGGAACGGTTTATTATTGTTATCGTATTTCTGATTATTGTTGGCGTGGTTATTATGCTGCGGTTGATGTCTGTAGTTGATTTGTTGTTCCATTGAGATGTGGTTAACAACTAACGATGTTGCATCGTCTATCGTATTAGGTTTTTGTAGCATTAGAAGTGTTCTAAATTCCGTTTGCGTGTTCGATATTAAAACTGTAACAGTTGTTGCGTCGTTTTGAGAAATTAACGCAACTTTAGTGATTTCCTATAACGCTGAATCGGAGTTTATTTTTAAGTTTAGTCTCATTTTTATTAATTTTAGTCTGTCTAAAAGGTCTATAATGTTTTCTTCTTTTTTTTTCGTAAAATATATAAATTGTTGTAAAACGAGCCTATATAGTCTGTCACCGAATTTTTGTTTTAGTACTTTTTTAATTTCGGGCCAAGTCGTTAAAATCTGGTCGACATAAAATCGTCAGTTTTCATCGATTATTTTAGAGCATATCGAGGCGAAAACAAATTTGCTTAAACTACTATCCGTAGTTCTTCTGAATCTATTATAGTATCTATCTACAGAGTTAATGAAAAATTCGAGATGTTCGCTGCCTTCCGAAAAAGGTCGAATTGTGCTTGCAATTTCTTTTGCCGCTTGGACTGACGCCATATGGAATACGTTTATTTGTTCAAAATTTTCAATTAAAGATTCAATTTCTATGTCACTTGACATAAAAGATATTCAGAAAAATGTTGTTACTCACTTGATTTTTTTTTATTTATAATTCATACGAAAGAATAGGAAAAGAACTCAACAGTTACTTATTTCAGCGGTTTTCAGAGTTTCTTCCTACTTGTTTTGTATTTGGTTCTCTGCAAAGTGAATGGTTGAAACCAACGGCTCTCAGGTGCGTTTTCCTTCTTGCAACTAGTGCCCTTTGAATCCTACCAGTGACTGCGCGAATTATGTTTTCAGGTGTGAAAACTTAAATATAAAAATATTTAATTTTATTATTGAATCAATATTACAATTCGCACAGCAGGTACAATCTAAAATGGTTATATCCTGTTTTTGTGAACCTAACGCGGATATCGATAACATTACTCATTCTAGATTAGTTTGTGTAGTTATTGTTGACAGATGGCATACAAATTGTAACAGAAATTACATTGCCATTGTAAACAATTTTTAGTTTCTAGAAATTGTAAGAAATGATTTGTTGGATGTATAAATTGATGAAAGGTTTAAAATGATTCTAATTGTTATGATAATGCCGTCTACGCCTGTAACGATTAGGTAGTGTTATAATTGAGGTTTTGCTATTCTCACCATTATGACAAAAATGATTCTTTAGGGCATGTACCTTCCAGATTTTTTCCTACAAATTAATCCGTGAATAAACATAGTACATACAATAGTAAAACATTTGATTTTATTTAATGAACTTAATAATTTAGTTAATAAAACTATTGAATTATTATATTGTGTTTTGGTGAAGGTTACCATTGACTACCACAATTACATTCCTTCCTTACAGCAAACACATAAATGCGTATAAATAGCTTTCAGCTTTACTAAACGACAATTTTGATTTTCAAATAATAAATGAGATGAAGAAAGATCGACGTATCAATTTAAATTTAATATTGGTGTTTCAGTTAATAATAATATTGGATACTAAAAGGGACACTTTTGTAATAAAATGAGCTGAAAATGCAAGAATTCGACTTCAAACCTTTCATTCCGTGGACCAATTTTATTTATAGAAATGATGAATATATCAGCAACGATACTAAAATGATACTTGTCAATTTCAGAAAGATTTCTGTACAATTTACTGTTTACCAAACAGTAAACTAACACTTAGGATGGCATAGTACTTCCCAAAGTGTATTAAACGCAACATCAAACAAAAACTCTCTTAACCTAGTGCCTACACAAATTAATGTAGCGCCTACGGGTCTGTCTGTGACCAGAATAATGACATTGAACAACAAAGATGATTTGCAAGTCCTGAGGTTCGAGATCTATTAATTGACAAGCATAAGACTTTGCAATTATTTCGGAACGTAAATAATTGTGAAACCTTTTAGAAATTTTATTGTAACTACGAATTGTTGAGTAGGGTTTATTTAATCTTTTTGTAAATAAGGAAGTGTTGTTTGTACAAATGGAGTTTTCGTTACACAGGTGTTAAATGGTGGGATTTCAGTGAAAAAAGAAAATTTGAACGATCTCTATTTGCATGTGGAAACTCCTAACGAAATTCTTTTTTCTTGAAGGAGGTTAAGCTGAAAATTCAGAAAAATTTCTAGAACAGCAGAGAAATAAGACCAAAACTCCGCGAGCCTGAGAGCAAAATTAGAGGAAACTAACACGAAGTTTACAGAAAAATTATAGGAAAATGTCGTACTTGTAGAAAAACTGAAGGAGACCGCAGTGAATTTACAGAAAAATTTTATAACGCAATTACACCAGAATGAAAAAGCGGTTAAACAAGAATTAATTGAAACCTACAGTATTTGAAAGAGAAAGTTATACAGAAAACTATAAAAACCGCGGAAAAGCTGGAAGTTAAATGTTCCGACGGCTTACAAAAATTGGAAGCGCAGTTTGTAGTCAACTCGCAAGAACTAGAAGCAAAGTTGTTAAAGACGTCGAATGAAATAGAAGAAGAGGAACTGAGTATGGAAAAACTGATTAATTTTCCAACAGTGTATGCACCAAAGTGTGTAGCGTACACAACAACACGTCACAAAATGTAAAAGTATCTGGGAATGCGAACAGACTAAAACCACGGACATTTTATAGAAGGTCACCTTGGCAGACATATTTTAAACAATTCGAAGCTGCCGCGAAAATTAACGGCAGGAACGATGGCTAAAGGGCACCCGCGTTAATTGTTGCGTAACAGGGCGAGGTTTTGAATATTTTGCAGAGATTTAGCAAGCAGTACAGCTAGCACGACCATGGACCCTAAATGATGCGCTTGCTCATGCTTTGAAATTTGAAGCAGCAAAGCAAGTTTCGCGGCAAAGTAAGATGTTCCGTGGAGAAGCAGGGAGGAGGTAATTCGCCGGTGACATATTGAACATCGCCCATAAAGGAAGTGACTCCTGATGCTGATGCGGCATATATAGTACAAATATAAACAACCCAAGAAAAAGCAGAGTAGTCTGAAAATTAAAGTGGTCGACAGGAAGGGGCGAAAGTTGGCCTACACGGATTTTTGCTCCGGAGACCATCATCTGCATCGCACGATCTAAACATGCAGACAGCATTTACGTATATGGACAGTATAGCGGCAAAACTGTGAAGTTCTTTGTTGATTCCAGAGACACTATGACAATTTCTAATCCGGATGTAGTGCGCGATAGTGACAAAGTGTCACCAGCTATGGTACGTCTTCGAACCGTTGCTAGTGAGGAAATTTAAATGCACGAAACGTTAAATGTAAAAATCGGAGTTGGGAGAAAGCTAGTTGATCTTGAGGTAGTAATTGCGAAAATCGCCGAGGAAGTTATCTTGGGAATTCCATATAGATATGAAAGAGAATGTCTTGAGAGTAGGAAACCCAGAAGCGCCGTTTTGCGAGGCAAACGATGTATTTGTGCGAGTTTGTTTGACTGACAACGTCATCCTACAGGAAAGGACATAAAGTATAGCAATGGAACGCTTGGAAGGTGCTCTCCGGGAAGACTTTGAGCGCGCTGTTGAATTAACTAGTGACGAAGCCCTCGAAAATGGCGTGCTTGTGAGGAAGGCTCTGATGAAAGTAACGGATGGCGTACCTGTTAGGATCTTAAACCCTAATGACTACGATATTGCGCTAACAAAGAATATAACGGTTGGGTGGTATTCTTCGGTTATTCATGTGGCGGTGTGTGCCGGTGTAGAGAAAGAACAACCCACCATAGAGTTTTCCACGAAACTATTGAACCAGTTGACGAAACTGTGCATCTTGAACAACAACTGACGGACTTAAGAACTTGATCAAACGGTACTCGGGCGTGTTCACAGACGACGGCGGTCGATTAAAAAGGACCGCAATAGTCGAGCATAAAATCGACACAAGAGATGCCCGGCCAATAAGACAGCAGCCGCAGACACTCCCATTGGCCAAACGCGAGGAGGCCGGGAACATGTTTAGAGATATGGAAGGGCAAGGAGTGTTTGAGCACTCTGATAGCTCTTCAACATCCCATGTTGTGGTGTTAAGAAGAAAGACGGGTCGAGAAGATTTTCTGTGGACTACAGATAATTGAGTGACGTGGCCAGAAATGACAACTACCTACTGCTAAGGATTGACGACACCCTGGATACACTTTCAGAGTCGCGATGGTTCTCAAACTTTGATTTAAAGAGTGGCTACTGCCAAGTGGACATAAAACACAAAGATTGGAAAACAACTGCTTTCACTATTGGTACTAGCCTATGGCAATTTGCAGTCATGCATTTTGCTCCTGCCACCTTCGAGTGTTTAATGGATAACATTCTGCGTGGGCTATCATTGAAAACATGTGTTATATATTTGAATGACATGATCCTGATTTGGAAGTCGTTTGGAGAACACTTGGAAAATTTGGAATAAATGTTTTGAAGACTTAGAGAACCCAATCTGAAGCTGAGTCCAAAGAAGTTTTACCAACTAGGCGAAGAGTTGAAATACCTAGGACACGTAGTTTCACGCAACGGAGTCAGTCCAGACCTAGAAAAGATTAAGACTGTACAAAAGTGGCCGCAGACAGAGGACAAACATCAGTTACGCAGCTCTCTGGTGTTGTGCATTTACTGTAGAAGATTCCTTTTAGGTATGCAAATATAGCCAACGTCTTGACCAAGCTGACTGAAGATGATCGTGATTACGTTTAGGGTGAATATTGCCAAAATGCGTTTCAACAGGTATGGCATTTATTGACAACAGCTTCGATCTTAAGTTATCCTCAGTCGGAAGGCAAATCAGATGGTATGGTAAAGCGCAGGAACAGCGCTTGGGACAATTACTTTTCCGGGGTCCTAACATCAGAGAGACTGCGAACGGTATTTAGATCTATTGGCCTGTCGGTCTTCGGTTCATGAAAGCATTAAAAAAACTCCTGCATGTTCTATGCTGGGACGCGAAATACGTCTATCGTGTGATCTTGAGTTTGGGTGTGAGCCCGGAGATGACATCGTGAGCGAAAGCTACGTCGAAAAGTTGAAACGCAGAATGCACAGCATCCATGGCGACATTAGGAAAAATATCCAGATCACAAATGATCGGATGAATATCAGATATGTCTTCAAGGCGCAGGAGTCTAATTTTCAAGAGGGCAATGACTCTGGCTATACAACCACACACGGAGGGGTGGATTGACGCTAAAGTTACAATGACATTGGGCGGGTCCGTACGGAGTTGTAGAAAGGATCAACGACTTGGGATATCGGATTTGTAAGCTCCAAAAGGAGAGAGCAATAGTTAACCCGTTAGCACACTACGATGGTGATGACGCCGGTAGTGCCAAAGAACGGCACGCAGTCAGGCAAACAAACAGTTATGCTCGTGGCGATGAACAAAGGTCTGGACCAAGCGATGATTGGTTAATGTCTCTGTATACCGACATAGGTAAAGCTATGCCCAAGGTCCCGGGTTCGAATCCCGACACCGTCCGCTTGAAAAATGTTAGGCTAACATTTTTTTTACAAAAATACACCCTCGTTCGAATGAGAGGTAAAATGGAGGTCTCGTGTGTGAGTGTTGTCACGCACGTTAAAGATCCATACCTTGCTTGGAACAGCAAAGGTTCGGCAAAATTCCAAATTTTCCGGGTAAATAAAAACTCGTTTCCTGGCCAATGTAGTACCTTTGGGTGGAGCATTGGAAGATCACATGTAAGGCATAAGTACAGCAGGCGACTCCGTGACGTAGTTGGTATGCGTGTGACTATTATGCCCAAGGTCCTGAGTTCAAATCCCGACACGGTCCGCTTGAAAAATGTTAGGAAAGCATTTTTCACAAAAATACGCCCTCGTTCGGACGAGAGGCAACAAGGAAGTTCCGTGTGTAGGTGTTGTCACGCACGTTACAGATCGTTATCTTGCTTACAACAGCAAGGATTGGACAACATTCAAAATTTCTAGGTAAAAAAAACTCGCTTCCTGGCCAATGTAGTACCTTCCGGATGAAGCAGCGGAAAATCAAATGTAGGGCATAGGTAAAGCAAGATTTGGGGTCAAACAAAACTATTCAATTATTATATTATGTTTTGGTGTAGGTTACCATTGACGGCCACAATTACATTCCTACCTGACAGCAAACACCTAGGATATCCAAAGTAAGTACTTGCTGGTTTTTATTGATGTCCTTAAAAAGATATTCTTTATACCTACAAATATGAGTGTAGTTATGTATCTCGAATGGCTAATGTATAAGATAGTTTTGGAGAACTATGTGGTAAGAATTTCTCTCTTTTGATAATAGCTAAAGCATGGCCATGTTATACAGTGACAAGATTTCTTTAGCTTACCTTTCTGCGCTCTGCTAAGTATGCTATATAAATATAGTGTATCAGTTATGGCATTGCTACTAAAATTAATTACTGCTAAGGATATAATAAATAACCACAATCACAATTTCAATATTATTAAATACAAAAGCGTATTAGATACTACATTATTATTTTAAGCCAAGAGGTCAGAAATTGACTATAGAATGACAATCGTGAACTTACAATAATTAGACATATCGTCTTCTTTTATTGAATTATTTCTACACAATTAGAATGTTAGAAAATAAAATGATAAAGGCTGAAGTTTACTTCAATTTCATATTTCTCAATTATTTTGAATTTCACCATCTTCGTGAAAATCATCTTCGCTGCTTGAATCCCCCAAAATTAATAATATTGGGCTGTACCACATCTAATTTCTCCGTTATCTGCCTCCAGTCCGTCATACATTTTGCTGCGTGGAGAATAAATTTTTGCCAATATTTGCAATCTATTCTTCCAAGCACTTCAGGCCATATTAATTGTACATGATGGTTATTGTATGTATTTATCGTTAAATCTTTCTATGTTTTTATTGTAATCGTCTATTAATTTGATTGGGTTAAATTGACAGTGGTGCGGAGGTTAAAACTTTATAGTCTCCGCGTGACGCAATTTCGTCTAGTTGGGACAGTTATAGTGCGACATTTTCCTCTACTAATGTCAATAATTCTCTTTCTAACAGGGTAATGTTGAGAGATGTTATGTAGGCATAAATAACTAATCACTTCCTCCTTGTTTGTAGAGACGATTGAAATTTTTTTCATTAATCTTGAATGATATGAATCATTATCTAGCACCGTTAAACTCAGACTTCTTAAATTTGGTTTTAACCATTTGATAAACAATTCTATGTTTATGTCTCCATAATAATTCACTTTTTCTGACGTCGAAGAAAACAAAACAGATGCATCAGATATAAACAGTCTTTATTCTCTGCATGCAGCGCAATACTTCTAGAACAATTTTTGGTAAGTATATAAAGCAAAGTGAAAACAACGATGTTTCTGTTCCACATGGCTACTTTCTAATGCTTCCTTTCAAATTATCATAACAACTTTTCTTAGGAGATCCGCTACTAAAAATCCAAGTATCGTCTAGAGAAACTTGATCAGACAGCTGCATTTTCTTATTGGATTAATATTTCCTTAAGGATTTTATTTGAGCGGTAGCTATACTTTATAAGAAAAACCTATTGTATAGGTAAAAAATGTTTTAATTAGTCAAACTGAAATTATGCCAACAAGCTCCCTTTGAAATGTTTTTGCAGATACATGAAATCCTAAAAATATAATACTTATAATATACCTATAGGCATTTATTGCAAAATTTAGTTTAATAATATAACGTTCGGTGTGCATCTCATAAATTTTCTATTTAACTGCTTTTTTTACGCAATCATCGACATCGCAAGATTGCTTTTGTTCGACTGCACTTTCTGCCCGATGAACAGATTGCTTTTCTTTTCCAGCTCGTCAACCCACTTTCTTCATCCTAATAAAAGTCCTAAGGCTAACATCACATGCTTCAGACGTTTGCTGAAGAAATGTTTCATTAATTACATTTCCTGAATTTCATATATTTGATTTTCTATAGGTCTTTGAAAAGCTTAACAACCCTGGTCTGTGCAGTGGAGGAAGGTATAAATCTATAAAAAAGAAGATGTAACACAGTATTTTCAGTTCGACCTAAAAACATCAAGTAGGGTTTTAAGAATGAAGAAATTCATAGATAAGGAGACATTTGAAGGATTTCACAGAAAAATTCAGTACAATTACAAAACAAGTTATTAGTTTATGTTTCAGTTAAAAACACTCAAATTGCAATACTTTGGTGAAATTAATAGTTGAATACAAAACTTTATGTATCTCTCTGTTATTTGTTAAGCACGGCATTGATTTTGTCGGCAGGATTAGGGATTTTCATACAATTTGTCAAATAATACGACTAAAATAGCTTCAAGTGAATTTAATAAAACCTTAAACATATTATTTACATCAGATATTTGAGCTAAGCCATAGTTATTCATATTATTACGTAATATAAAAATATCGCTCATTTAAATTATTGCATATTACTGCAACGGTTTACAACCAAGATCGTCCTTACTATGATCATCAGGCAAACCAAAGTCTAAATAATTACTATCGTTATTGAGTTTATTATTAGTTTCTCTATATCGTCTATTATATTTTTCTCGTAAAATCACCCTCTTCAATTTTCTCTATATGAGAACAAACATTTACCCATTCTTATTGACCACAGTATCAAACTTATTTTCAGCTAACCTTGATACATGTTCCAATTTAAAGATGACGTAAAGATTAGTTTATCGTTTAAATCCTGAAGAAAGTAAGTGACACGTCTTGTACGTTGAATTTGCGTCACCTCAATTAATTCTGTAGACCACTTGGGTAAAAGCCCTTTATCAAAAACAGCCTAATAAAATTAGATATCCGCACCACATCTTTGATTCAACGCAAGTTTCTTCGACTTATAGCACCACGCTCTGCAAAAAGTTCGACTTTTTCTGGACCTCAGCCTCAAGAGGGAACATCCCTATTGACTGGTCTTTACTGTTGTTGTATTCTTCTACAACCTTGGTTAACATTTCCAGCCATTTATAACTTCCTTGTAAAGAGAATCTCCTGTTCAACATACCTTTAATCGTTCTTATCAGTCCTTCTGCCATACTGGCTTTAGTCACTATATACTTTTGCATGAGATTTTTAAACGAATTATCGTAAAATTATGTCCCTTCTTCCGTTTGCAAATTTACCTTTAATAAATGTTATCATCGCGTGGCACTGATCTCAGTATGGTTTTCATACCTATTGTAACTTCTGTGCCAGTTTTGTTTTACTAGCTTAGCAATTGCGTACTTGGTAAAATAATCCAAGACAATGAATAGGAACATATTTGTAGCCTTTATTAAAATGAAACAAAGTCAAATTGTAGATATCTTTTTATAGGCTAAATCATTGTATGCCGGCGCATAAAATTTTTGCGGGCTGATTTAAACAATTGTTCCACTATGGATTCGTTACTCATTGTTGCGTAATACTGAAGCTAGACTAAGCAGTTCATCATTTTGTAGTTGTATCTTCTGGGTAAGTTCGTATTTCGGCTTATAATACTTATTTCCAACATCTTATAGTAATGCATTATAAATTGACGAACGTTCTTGATCGTCTGTAGCAGATGTCGTATTAAATTTATAACAACTGCAAAAATGCTTTCACATCGGATGCAATTTTATCTCATTTTTCGTCCACATATTGTTTGCTTGCTGCGTTTGGTTTCTCAATAAGACGGTTAACCTGTATGATACGTACGTTTCTTGCATTGTACACTACAGCTTTACGCGGCAGAACTTCGATACTTGTAAACGGTGGCAAAATATCTGATTTACGAGATATATTGCAAATTTCTTAGTGACCCCATCATTGTCTCCTCTGGGACTTGCAATGTCTGCCACTCTCTTACCACGAAAATTAATTTTCTTCTTTCCAGGTTTGAGTAACAGCATCTGAGTCAAACATTGAATCGCCTGCATCCACTGACATTTTCTACTGCATGTCATATTCCCTCCCATTAGGTGTTAATAAAATACCCCGGCCTGCAGGCTCTTGTTGCACATCTAGAACGTTGCGCTCCTGACGTACGAAGCGGTTAGCAGGCATTTCGAAACAGTACAATTTCTAGTGAAATTATTCTATTATACCTTCTTCCCTTAATTCATCGATTATGGAAACCATTTCATTTATGTTCTCAACATTTGTATTGCCTGCCTGGTGGAACGCGTTTAGTAATTTTAGTCGAATTCGTGAATATTGTTCCAATAGACATACTGAACGCGGGTTGTATTTAATTTTTTATAAAACTTATTACAAAATCGTATACCACTTTTCTTCTTCTCTTAACTCTTCTGACAATCAGCGGCATGTTTAAGTACATATTTCTCAAACTTTTTGTTGTTTTTTGAAAATGCTGCTAAATCTTTGAACGGTGTAAACTTTATTTTAAATTTTTGCGCCGATTTAATCACATCAAATAATTTGGTAAACCATAGCTTGGATTAAAATCAACGTGTACGTGGTTAATATCTTTAGAGGTTAGCAGATTGTATAAACTTATTGTACTAGGGTATATCGTAGTTTTTAAGGTTAAGTCTTCGTTTTCCGAATCAATTTTCAACACACTTTTCTCCAATCTCCATTCATCAGATTCTGTGTTAAATTTTACTCCATAAACTGGCTTGTCGATATTATCGTCTTCATCTCTAGATAGTAAACCTGCATAGCAAAGATGAAACGGTTTCTTAGGGTCTGATTGCTTAATTTTCTTCAAAAACATATCCTTGATTTTAACTTCTTGTTTTACAGGTAGTTTCTCGGTAAGATCTTGTAAATGGAATGCGGTGACTTGCAAAGCTGAA
This sequence comes from Platerodrilus igneus, assembly GCA_036346225.1. Classification (NCBI taxonomy): domain Eukaryota; kingdom Metazoa; phylum Arthropoda; class Insecta; order Coleoptera; family Lycidae; genus Platerodrilus; species Platerodrilus igneus. The sequence continues at coordinate 8,056,615 of JARFIW010000090.1, forward strand.
TCAGTTGTTTGTTGGCCTCTTTGAATTCTTGCTGGGAAGTGGCGTAACGCTTTCCTTGCTCCACAAACTATCTTCTCGTTTGTGCTCGGTCCCTATCCTTAAATCCATATTCCTTTCGGCTATTACCTCCATTGAAGTCAGCTTTCCTACTCCCGACCCCTGGTGTAATTCTATGCATCAAGGAGTTCCTAAATATCCTGAACGTTATCCACTCTGATCCGTGTTGAAGTATTTCCTTTTACGCCGTCACAAGGTTTCATTCGATGTCGGTTCCTAGGGCGAATGGAAATTGTCGTACTATTTCAACATCCGACTCACTTGATATCCCGTCACCACAATACTCCTGCTTCCGGTCACTGCGGCGTGACAAAATTTGCTCGTCCCTCCAAACCTATTACTGACCATGTTTTAGAGTTGATGTCGCTCGTTATATCCAACGTTGTCATGTTTGTGCTGCTGGCAAAGTTAAACAGTTACCTCCTCTCCACTCTTTTGCCCCCAGAGTCCAAACTTCCTATCCCTGGCAACTCAATTCCTGTGGTATCGCAAGTCCTCTTACCCGTTTAATCAAAGGTTATTCTTAGGTATCTACATTAGTTGATTTCTTTACTAAACACCTCTATTTTCTTGCGCAAGGCCACTGTACAATCCGCAACATTCTGGAAGAAGTTTTTTTTTTACTTTTCGGGGTCCTTCGGTACCTTATCACTGATAACGGTGTACAATTTCGCAATCGTCAATTCACCTCTTTATTGCACGTTATCACATCTTAATCCTTTTCATAGCCCGTTATCATCCTCAAGCCAATCTCTCCGAATGTGCTTACCGCACCCTCAGGACCATGCTTGTTTTTTATATCTGTGATAACTAGAGACACTGGGATATCAACCTTCCAAAAGCTTCCTGTGCCGTCCGAACATCTAAGCACGAAATCCTCGGCTGTACTCCTTTCCTTTCCTTGATGGTCGTGTACACATTCTTTCTGGTGATTATTTCGGACAACGGTTTGAATAAATTTATAAACTAAACGAAACGTTGTAGGTTCTCCAAACCAAGAAATCATTCGATCAGGATTTTTACTTTGCCTTAACTACATAGTCTATATAGCTCTCTGCAAAGAAGCAAACATTCTCTACATCAAGGTTTTCAAATAGTTACAAAACGTTGGTTATTATATCACGATAACCAATAACATGAGTCTTGACTACCCCACCAGCATCATTTTGAGGAAAATGTGTTCTCTTCACGCTTCTGGGCCAAAATTCACACCAAATTCGTTTTTCGGAGGTACATAGGAAGTTTGTGAATGGCATGTGGCCGTTCTTCTCCCCAAACCCAGCAATATTGCTTCTTCGCAGAAAATTATTATAACGAAAACCAGTGTCCCCTCGCTTCATTTTAAACTTTCATTCAACAAACTGTCTACGCGCAGCATGATCTATCGGCTTCGATTCTTGAGTCCATTGAAGCTAGTTATTGGTGGCAAAGCTAATTGTTTAGGAAAATGCCGTATAAAGGTTTTGGGCCCTCATAGAGCCTTTTCCTAGCTGCGACTGTTTCTTTGTGAACAAATAGGTCGACAATGCACGAGTTTTGCTTTTAAGGGAAACGCGCGATAACATTTTTGCGCTAGATCGAGGATACGCTTGACAATAGGACGTGGCGCCTACCGAAATGAGAACCCGATTTATAGTTTTGCATAATAAAACTTTTATCATTTTGATAATGCATTGTAATAGTTACTGAATGCCGATGAAGAGAATAACGCATCATTGTATAAACGGCAATGCTTGAATATATTTATCAAATAAGGCCAATTGAGGTTTTCATAGACTTAGTAGCAAATTATTAAAAACGAAGTTGTTATTGAAACATCCCTTACAAATAAAGTGATTAAATGATCGTTTTGTATTCTAGTTAACCAACAATTGAAGACAAACATTTGAAGTCTATTGAAAGTCATTGAGAAAGAGCGTGTTTTGTGTAGTAATCAGGGCGTATATAGATGAATTACCGATTCTGCTGCCAACTTTAGTGTGACACGCCTGCATGTGCATTATGTAATACTGTTAGATTATGCTGAAACTTTTGCAACTTCAGGAATTGAAAATGGAACGTAAATGTGTATTAATAGAAGAGCATCCTTGAATTTTTTATAAACAAAGTTCTTGTTATATTCTCGGAGGCTTTCACGGCCGGAGTCATTATAAATATTTATGGTTTCGGGTTGGGACCGTGTCATTTTATAAATTAAGGTCGACGTTTTTGCCCACTTTTGTAAGGGGCTTTATCAGGACAAGAAAATAAATAAGTAATAAAATAAAAAATAATATTAAGTAGACCAGTTAAAGTGTAAAGAGAAGAGTTACTCCTGAACTTGATGCATGATTGATCATCAATAGAGAGGAGTGTCGTAGCGGATCAGTGAACGTCATGGTTCCGCTGTTTTGAACATAGGCTTGTTTTCCAAATGGGGGAAAGGTAGTAGCCACCGTTTTTGTTTAGGTTACTAGAATTTTTATTAATTTCTATGGATTCTCTAATTTTTCTATTGTAGAAATATAGAATTCTGGCAATTAGTTTCGTCTTGTCAAAGTTAATGGTGTGGCCTGTTTCATGTTGGTATTCGGCCACCGCTGAGCGATTGTACAGGCTTCTTTTTAAGCATCGCTTATGCTTGTTTAGTCTAGTCTGTACTGACCGTCCTGTTTTTCCTATGTATACTAAACCGCAACTGCAAGGTATACTATACACGCCTGGGGCTTTAAGACTGTTTTCGGAATCTTTTGGGGTTGGTAATATTTGTGAAATTTTATTGGTGGGTTTATAGATTGTTTTGATGTTGTGTTTACGTAGAATTTTGCCAATTCGGTGTGTTACTCTGTGTATATATGGAAGGATTGTTAAAGAACGTGTATCGGGATTACAGCGTTGTTTGGGGGGTTCGTGTAGGATGCAGATGCCGGTTTATTACTCTGCCGATATCTGAGTTACGATAGCCGTTTTTTATTAGACTGGTTTTAAGATGGGTCAGTTTATTAGATAGGTGTTCTGGTTGTGAAATCTTAATTGCACGGTGGACTAGAGAGTTGATTACCGATGATTTTTGTGAGGGATGATGATGTGACGACAGTAGGGTAGCTAAGCCGGTTTGGCAACAGAGATCCACAGCAAGATATGTATACGCCGGTTCGAGAACAATATGAACAGCTAAGCCGCTTTGGGAAACAAAACGTGCAGCAAGATATGTATACGCCGCTTTGAGAACAAAATTGTCTTTGTGTGTAAATTTGTTGCGTCGTGGGGTCGTTAGGTCTTTGGGGTGTGCGTTCGGCGGGGTCGTTAGATTTTTGTCGTGGGGTGGTGCGCGTGCGCTGGGGTGGAGATATTTT